>PVIY010041944.1:0-21291 GCA_004026745.1 Myrmecophaga tridactyla | reverse complement strand
GCATCAGACAAGGTTTTCACAATCACACAGTCACATTGTGAAAGCTATATCATTATTCAATCATCCTCAAGAAACATGGCTACTGGAACACAGCTGTACATTTTCAAGCAGTTCCCTCCAGCCTCTCCATTACATCTTGAATAACAAGGTGATATCTACTTAATGCATAAGAATAACCTCCAGGATAACCTCTCAACTCTGTTTGGAATCTCTCAGCCATTGACACTTTGTCTCATTTCACTCTTCCCCCTTTTGGTCGGGAAGGTTTTCTCAATCCCTTGATGCTGAGTCTCAGCTCATTCTAGGATTTCTGTCCCACGTTGCCAGGAAGTTCCACACCCCTGGGAGTCATGTCCCACGTAGACAAGGGGAGGGTGGTGAGTTTACTTGTTGTGTCGGCTGGAGAGAGAGGCCACATCTGAGCAACAAAAGAGGCTCTCTTAGGGGTGACTCTTAGGCCTAAATTTTAAGTAGACTTAACCTATCCTTTGTGGGGTTAAGTTTCATTTGAATGAACCCCAAGACTAGGGGCTCAGCCTATAGCTTTGGTTGTCCACACTGCTTGTAAGAATATCAAGAATTCAACTTGGGTCAAAGCATAATTTTAGAAAGCTAAAAGTATGACTCATACAAATGTAAAGTGAGTATGTGTCCAAGATTTATTTAGTTCATTAACGAGGGAACAGCATATAGTAAACATGGTTCAGAGGTATACGAGGGAGAAAGTATTTCTGTTCAATGAGAGACAGAATCCTGAAAGAAGATTGCAGAGTTAGTTCCAAACTGGTTAATGCCTTGCAGATGCATACTGGTTTCCTAGCGCCTTTATAATAAATTAGCACAAATTACTGACTTAAAACAACCCAAATTTGTTATCTCACAATTATGAAGGTTAAAAATCTGAAATGAGTCTTACAGGCTAAAATCAAGGTGTTAGGGGAGTTGTGTTCCTTGTTGAGGTCTCAGAGAAGGATGCATTCCTTGGCTGGATTTATGGTCGCATCACTCCAACCTCTGCTTCTGTCATCGTATCTGTTTCTCTGACCCTTCTGCCTTCCTCTTCCATCTTTTAAGGACTCTCGTGATTATAGTGAGTCTACTTGGATAATCTAGTACAAGCTCCCTATTTTAATAATCTTTAATCATATCTGCAAAGTCCCTTTTTCCATATAAGGTAACATAGTCACATGTTCTGGGAATTAGGCCTGGATATCTTTGGGAAGCCATTATTCTGCCTACCATACTATGAGTTAGACATTCAGATGTGGCTTAGGTGGGTGGTTCATGGATCTCCCATGAGGTTGCAGTTAAGAGGAGCTGGGGCTGTAGGCATGTAGGCTTCAGTCACCCTGGAGGATCTGCTCCACAGGAAGTTCACTCACATGGTTGGGAGATTTATTCTAGTTGTTCTTGGGAGTCCTCAGTGTCTATCCACTGGGCTGCTTGAGTGTCCTCATGACATGGCATCTGACTTTTCCCAGAGTAAGCAATCCAAAACACCAGGGTAGAAGCTGCAATGCCTTTTTTGACCTTTGCCCTTGGAAGTCCAATGCCATCACTTTTGTAATATTCTATTGATTACATGCCAGCCCTTAAGGTGGGAGGGATCTGGCAAGGATCATTGGGGGCCATCTAGGAGAACACAGTGATAATTATCAGTTTTCTTTTCATATGTGGTATCCTTACACTTTTTTTCCAAGATTATAGACTTTTTCAAAGCATTCTCTATTTTTAGAAAAGAATATACATACAGGCAATAACCACATAAGAGCCAGAGCAGATATTCTAACATCAGATAAAATAGATTTTAAGACAAAAAATATGAAGACAGAGGGATATTTCATAATCATTCAAGGGTCAATTCACCAGGAAGATATAATAATTCTAAGTATGTATTTGCCTAACAACAGAACCCGAAAAACATGAAGCAAAAATTAACAAACTGAAAGGAGAAATAGACAATGCAACACTAGATATAAGGATGAAGGAGAGGAAGTGGTCAAGGATGATCTGAGATTTCTGGTTTGTATAATCTGATGAATGGAGGGAGAGCCAGTCTCCAACTTGGTCCACATGACTCTGTCTCCTGGTATTAATGTCTTCCAATAGTCCCCTTCTTCACTGAATAGAGTGGATTTCTATAATGAACAGGATGTTGTGGAAAAGACAAAGTGTGGCTTCCCAGGTTAGGTTTAAAAAAAGGGGGGGGGGGCGTATTTCTCTTTGATCATTCACTCTGGGGGAATCCAGTTGACATATCGTGAGGACACTTAGGCATCCCTATGGAGAGGTCTACGTAGAAAGGGACTGAGGGCTCCTTGCCAGCAGCAAGCACGGAATTGAAGCTTCCTGCCAACAGCTATGTAAGTGAACCGTCTTGGACGTGGATCCTCTGGCACAAGTCAAGCATCAGGTAACTACACTCCTAGCTGATATCTTTTTTATTTTTTTTTTTTAGAACAAGGAGGTAGAAAATTTATCGAGCACACATGCAGAGAAGGAGCATGTGGGCACTCTTGCAAAAGGATAGAGGCAAGGGCAATAGGCAATGTGCGTCCATTTGCTTTCATAGATTAGCTTTACTTATTCCCCCTCCCCCTTCCTTGTTCAGGATTTCTTCCTCCTACCTTCCCTTCTCTCCAGAGCAGTGCCTGATGGTATATAGTACATTTGGGTGGGTTATTTGGCTCTACAATTCTCCATGTGTGACTCATCAGGTGGGGATCATTTGGCTTCAGATACACCCAGGGCTGGCTGCCACTGGGTGTATCCTGTGAGTGGGTAGTCCCTGTGCCAGACATGGGCCCTCCTGACCTTGATTAACTGTACTTGTTTAAGGGCTCCTACATGGTTTCTCTCTCTCCCCTCTCTCCCTGTTCTAGCCTGCCTCAAATTCCCCCTCAGAGAGTTCTCACCCCTTAATCTTAAGGAGTCCAGCTAATATCTCAGTTGCAGCCTCATGGAGATCTGAGCCATAACAACCCAGCTAAACTGCTCCCCAATTTCTGACCCACAGGAAATGTGAGATAATAAATGTTTGTTATTCTTTATACCTCTACATTTTGAGGCATTTGAGCCCCTATTGTTTTGCAGCAATAGGTTAATCCAAATGGCAATATTATTCAATGACTAAGTGAATCCTGGGGGAGAACTATGATTTGGGGTAGAATATAATGAATATGGTTTTGGATATTGTGGCACGTAATAGGATGTTCTTCGTAGGTCCTTAACAAACTACATTTCTCAGCCCCTTTGTACATAGGTAGGGCCATATAACTAGTTCTCACCAATGGAATGTGAGAGGAAGTTTTGTGTGCCACTTCCAGTTTGAGACTATAAAGAATGATTATGCATTCTCTACAGTCACTCTCCATCTTCTCTACCTCCACAATCACAAAACCAAGACATCATTGAGGCCATGTATTGAAAATGACAGAACCGCAATGTGGAAGGATTCTGGATCCCTGAATCATTGCTTGGAGGAGATGCCCAATCATCAACAACTGCTTTGAACTTTGTGTGATTCAGAAATAAACATTTATTGTGCTAAGCCACTGAGAGTGGAGATTGTTAAAACAGCTAGCCTAACTAATTTGTTTCCTTTCAGATATCAAAGTGAAAATATGTAGGAGGAGGCAGTTGATGCCTAAAAGAGTCTGGGCTGGAGAAATAAGCTTGAATATCACCAGAGACCCCCAAACTTTAAGAAACGTCCATTCTAAGCTATCATATTGCCAAAATATATATGCCATATACATCCAATAATTTAAAGTGAGTTCTATATACTTTTGAATTCTGGTTGATTTCTTTTTTCAGTATATGGTTTTGCTGTGGCTTTTAATATCTATTTGAGAGCCATTATATCACTTATTAAGCACCCAGGTTAAAAATACTCATGATAAAGATGTAAGTGTGACTGGCAAATTCTTTAAGAGTTTCTTTCTGACCAATTATCTATGATTAAGAAAGATCCCAGAGCCAGGCTACCTGGCTTTGAATCCCAAATCCAGTATCTACTAGACTTGTGAACTTGAGCAAACTACTTAATTCTTTCTGGGCCTAGGTTTCTTTCACTGAAAATGAGAATAATAGTAGAAATGACCTCCTAGGGTAGTTGTAATAATTGAGCTAATACATGTAAAACATCTAGAATTAGGACTGGTATATAATAAGCTCTATGTTCATGTTGACTATTATTATTTTTTCTCTTGAATCATTCTACATCTTGAATTAGCGCATATCTTGCACAGTCAGGGAAAGCACAAGCATGGAAAAAAAAAACAACCCTATTTTTTAAGAGAAAGAAAAATCATAATACATGTGACTTGAAGATGCATGAAGAAAGACGATTGGAAATTGAAGTTCTACTGCTGTGCTTGAATTTTCTTCTTACCCTGACCCCATCAGATTCAAGTTGTGGTCTGATAAAAATTGTTGCTCAATGCTTCTAATCAGTCAAACCGGGCAACCTTTGCAAATTGTCATTTTTATTTGTGTAATGTATATTTTGGTCTGATTTATTTGTCATTTGTAAATTAACATTTCCACATTGTTGCATATTTATTTTATGATTTTTTAGAAATTGAGGCTTGTGTGAATGTGCTTGTATTTTAACCCCCCTCTCAGAAATAAATATTCCCTTTGGATTAAACTGTGTTGTTCGAGCACTTCCTTGTACATAGAACTGCCTAAGACTGTATAAAACAAGTTAAACAAATATAGCCCCTGCCCTCAGAAATGCACAAACATGAAACAAACAAACAAAGAAGCAAACAGAGATATACACATTCCCAGAGTCAATACTTTGGAGAGCACAAGCCAGCAACACATTGATCAAATATTTACAAGACATAGAAGCATTACAGTTAATAATCTTTATGTTTGGGCTCACTGACATGGAAGTGGGAACTTAGGCATAGTCAAGAAGTCAATAGAGCAGCAAAGATTCATAACTTTTGTAAGAAAATGTATTGGTCACTTTGATACATTGATCATATATAAAATTTCTTGAAAAAACATTGATATATGTATATGTGAACATGTGACCATACTTTATTTATTTATTTTGGGAAAAGAGACAGATGTTTGTAGGAGACCCCAGAACATCTGGGTTCACATTTCTTATAGTTATGGATTATTGCTTGGATATCAGGCAGTATTCCCTCACATCTCCCCACACTCCATGCCCTTGTGTGCAGAAAACTTTGCAGAATTACTCTCGGGTCTCTCTTTTTCAGTTCTTTTCTTACTCATTTTGTCCCTGGGTGGCACCTTATTCTTCTACGCTCTCATTTACCAGGATTTTGCCCTGCCTTGGCCATCTGATTTTTACCGCAGTGGGTGGTGGTATGGGTAGATAGAGCCATCCCTGTGGCACACGCAATAAAGTGCAACACTGAAGTCACCGAGCCTGGTATTTCTCAATATTTGCCCTGGCAGAGATAGGGAGCTGGAGCTGATCTCTTCTTCCAGGGAAGTGTAAACCATTTTGAAAGAGAGGGGAATACATCCTTCCAGCCTCAGGTCTGGAGGGCAGGAAGTTTTCAGGGCAGTTAACCCGGTCTTTCTTTGCTCGTCCACTTGGCCAACTGTGACTCTTCTTTCAAGTTGCAGGTCCAGGGTCGCCTCTCTTACTCTCAGCTCATCCCAAACCTCCTACAGACCTCCACTGTACTCATTAATGGCTCATATGCCCCTTACCTTTGCTTCGGGGGCACCTGTGTCCCATCTGTACATCCCCAGAACCTAGCACAGTGCTTATCACATCAAGGGCATCAACAGATATCAAGAAAACAAAAGCCACCACACAGGTGGCTCTATCTCCCTTTTTCTTACTTGACATTCATGAGTCAGAAAACTAAATGGCCTCATTAATTGGGGAGTAAGGTTAGCATGTCACTTCGGTCAAAGTGACCAATAAATTTGCCCCACAAAAGTTAATGATTTATGCTGCTTTTTCGATTGCTTAACTACACCATAACTACCATCAATGCAGGATCAGAATGTTTTAGGGCTGAAGGTTCATGTAGCCCAGTGGTTAAGAAGGCAGATGCTAGTGTAGCTGCTTCAGCCTGGGTTTTGACTCTGTCATTTAGTAGCTGTGTGACTTGGACAAGTTCCTTAAGCTTTCTGTGTTCTGGTTTTCTCATTTGTAAAACAGAGCTTATGATAGGCCTATCTCCTGATGGTTTGAAAACAAAATATGTTAACATATGAAAAGCATTTAGAACTTGCAAAAGTGCCAAGAACCTAGAGGTGCTCATCAATATTTTTTGATGAATAAAATTATCTTTAAAATTCTCTGTTCATTATTAAAGAAGATATTTAGAAACTTTTTTCCCCTTTCAGTTGTATAATTTTATCTTCTTGTTAGGCTAGTTATTGAAAAAGTATCACTTTCTGAGTTTTGCTGTTTTTTAATAAGCTCTCATTCTGATAAAGTATTCAACACAGTTAAAAGTGTTAAGACAAGTGAAGAGTTTTGAGCATTGCCTGACACAAATGCTCAGCAATACCAGTTAGTATTATATTACCATGTCTTATTTCATTCAACAAATGTTTTTGAAAGCCTACTATATGCTGGACACCAGGAAAAATCAGTGTGCAAAACAACAAAAATCCTTGCTGTCATGGATCAACATTCTAGTGAAGCAAATAGACATTAAATAGATTTTTTATTGATTTTAAGATACTTTTTTTCATACATTAATATCTCTGAAGTTGGGATCCATCTTATAACTGACAGCATCTTACCACGATTATTGTCAGCATTTTTTTGGTACATAAAATAGTGAAACATGTTTCAGTCAATGGCATCTTAGTTTGATATGATCAGTGATATGGAAAAAATAAGAAAGGGAAACGAATAGGGATTGTGTAGAAGTTTAAAGTTTAAGTATCTATTCCTATATCTTTTTACATTAATGAATTTTAGAAGTCATGGGTCACAATTATTTAATAGGATAATAATTTTTCAAATATTATGAATGCTAAATGCAGTGGGCTATCCCAAATTGGACCCTGGAACAGAAAAAGTTCATTAATGAAAAAACTGATGAAATCTGAATACAATAGGTAGTTTAGTAAATAGTTCTGTACCAATGATAATTTCTTAGTTTTGGTAATTTTACTATGGTATGTAAGATATTAACATCAGGGAAAGCTGGATAAAGAGTATCCAGAAACTCTCTGTATCTTTACAATGTTTTCGTATATCTAATATTATGCTGTAGGAAAAAGTTTAATTAAAAATGTTATTAGTGGGCGTGCACAGGTGGTTCAGTGGTAGAATGCTTGCCTTACATGCAGGAGACACGGGTTCAATTCTCGGACCATGCACCCCCCTCCCCCCAAAAAACTTACAAAATGTTATTAGTGTACTTGAAGCCACTCCATTAACCAAGAAATAACTGACTTGTTTGGCCAGGTTTTGTTTTTTTTATAAGAGATGTTGGCCCAGTAGTAACACTCATGCATGCAAGCAGTTCTGGATTACATGACCAAAGGGGAGAAAAGTCAAAAACTTCTTATACCAGAATTAATAATAGCAAACATTTATTGAGCAATTACAATGTGCCCGGCATTGTTTTAAATGCACTATGCATGTTGATTCACCAAATCTCCCCATGATTCCATGGCTTCAGTACTATTATTATCCCCATTTCTACCAACAGGAGACCAAGACACAGAGAGACTAAGTGATTTACCCAATATATACAGTTATTAAATGGTAGAATTGTGATTCCTATCTAGCTGGGGTAATGGCCCTCCATGGGGATGAGTTTGGCTTGGTCAAGGACCTAAAGGGCAGACTGTGGGGAGTTAGGGGAGAGAGTCAGGGCATGATGTGTAAGATATTGGTGGGGGCCAGGTCAAGAGGGACCTTATGGAAAGTTTGGATTTTACTCCAAATGCAATGGGAAGCTGTTCTAGTTTGCTAGCTGCCCGAATGCAATACACCAGGAATGGAATGGATTTTTAAAAAGGGATATTTAATAAGTTACAAGTTTACAGTTTTTAGACCATTGAAATGTCCTAATTAAGGCAAGTCTATAGACATATCTGAGCTAAGGGATCCAGGAAAAGATACCTTGGTTTAAGAAGGCTGATGAGGTTCTGGATTTCTCTCTCAGTTGGAAGGGCACATGGCAAACATAGCAACAGTCTGCCAGCTTACTCTCCAGGCTATCTGCTTCATGAAGCTCCCCAGGAGGAGTTTTCCTTCTTCATCTCCAAAAGTCACTGGCTGACTCTCTGCTTTGTGGTTCAATGGCGTTCTGAAGCTTTCTCCAAAATACTTCTTTTATAGGATTCCAGTAAACTAATCAAGACTCACGTGGTATGGGTGGAGATACGTCTCCATTGAGATGACTTAAAGAAATTTCCAACCTGTAGTACTAAATAGGGATTAGAAGAAACTATTGCTCCCACAAGATTGATTAGGATTAAAAAAAACATGGCTTTTCTAGGGCACATAAATCCTTTCAAACCAGTACAGAAGCCATCTGAAGATTTGAAGGAAGAGTGTAGTGTTTCAGATTGCTCTGGTGATGAAACACAGCAAATGGGCTCCACAGGCAAGCAAAGCAGCTGAGATTTGCTGGTTACATTGCAATGGCGATGACGACAGGGATCTGTGTCCCTTAATTCAGCTCTGTTCCATGCTGTTTGCAAATGTGCCTCTATCTCTATCTACTCAGTAGAATCTGAGTAGCAAAACCACTCCAAGCTTGTGTCTTCCTGGTATTGGATAATTTTTGTGCACAAGAGAAAATTCCATTACCCAAAAGGAGCACCAAACCACTCCCAAAGTGATATCATACCACATGTCTCTGCAAAATTCCTTTAAAAGATCAGACATATAACAGGTCCTGTAGCCCTTTCTCAGTCCAGGTATTTATTTTGTGTTGTTTTGTTTTGAACTTTTTTAATTTTGGGAGGAAGAAAAAAATGTAGGGAGGAGGGATGACTACAAAGAAAGTGAATTTTTAAAAATTAAGGTATAATTTATATACAGTAATATTTATCCTTTTTAGTGTACAGTTCTGCAAGTTTTTTCAAATGCATAAAATTGTATCACCCGCACCACAGTGACAATACAGAATAGTTTCTTTTTTTAAAATTTTTTATTAATTTAAAAAAAATTACAAGAAAGAAACACATTCTTAGAATATGCTCACTCTGTTCTATGTATATAATCAGTAATTCACAATGTCATCACATAGTTGCATATTCATCATCATGATCATTTCGTAGAACATTTGCATCAATTCAGAAAAAGAAATAAAAAGACAACAGAAAAATAAAACAAAAACAGAAAAAAAATTTTACATACCATACCCCTTACCCCTCCCTTTCGTTGATCACTAGCATTTCAAACTAAATCTATTTTAACATTTGTTCCCCCTGTTATTTATTTTTATTCCATATATTCTACTTATCTGTTGACAAGGTAGACAAAAGGAGCATCAGACACAAGGTTTTCACAATCACACAGTCATATTGTGAAAGCTTTATCATTATACAATCATCATCAAGAAACATGGCTACTGGAACACAGCTCTACATTTTCAGGCAGTTCCCTCCAGCCTCTTCTTTACATCTTGGATAACAAGGTAATATCTACTCAATGCATAAGAATAACCTCCAGGATAACCTCTTGACTCTGTTTGGAATCTCTCAGTCATTGACACTTTGTCTCATTTCACTCTTCCCCCTTTTGGTCGAGAAGTTTTTCTCAATCCCTTGATGCTGGGTCTCAGCTCATTCTAGGGTTTTTCTCAATCGCTTGATGCTGAATCTCAGCTCATTCTGGGATTTCTGTTCCACGTTGCCAGGAAGGTCCACACCCCTGGGAGTCATGTCCCATGCAGACAGGGGGAGGGTGGTGAGTTTGCTTGTTGTGTTGACTGGAGAGAGAGGCCACGTCTGAGCAACAAAAGAGGCTCTCCTGGGGGTGACTCTTAGGCCTAATTTTAAGTAGGCTTGACCTATCCTTTGTGGGGTTAAGTTTCATATGAACAAACCCCAAGACTGGGGGCTCAGCCTATAGCTTTGGTTGTCCACACTGCTTGTGAGAATATCAAAAATTCAACTTGGGGAGGTTGAATTTTCCCCCATTCTCACCAGTATTTGAAAATACTTTTCCACTCACTGATCAAATCACTCTGGGATTCATTGGGGCATCACTGGACAAACCAAGAAAATCTCATGTCCTACCCAAGGTTCCATGTACTTATGTTGTTCAACCAACTATCTACATAAGTTATATTAGGAGATGCACTAGTCAAAATATAAATTTTGTACCTAATAAACATTTTTTACTTTAGTCTTACACATAAGTTGAAGTTTTAAAATATTAATTACCATCTATTTTCAGTACCCTGCAATAATGACATTCCTTTATTCTTCCTCATGCAAAAACATTTTTAAAATTTGTACATTTAGTCACTATCATTATACACTCTAGGCATTCCTAGATTATACCATCTCAATCTTTATCATCTATTTTTCTTTGTGGTTTCATTTATGCCCCCAGCCCTCCTCCCTCTATCATTCTCACATTCAGTTTCATTCAGTGTTTTAACATAATTGTATTACAGTTAGGTTGTATTGTGCTGTCCATTTCTGAGTTTTTATATTCAGTCCTGTTGCACAATCTGTATCCCTTCAGCTCCAATACACAATATCGTACCCTATTTCTATCTCCTGATGGTCTCTGTTACCAATGAAATATTCCAAGTTTGTTCACTAATGTCAGTTCATATCATTGAGACCATAAAGTATTTGTTCTTTTGATTTTGGCTAATCACACTCAGCATAATGTCCTTAAGGTCCATCCATGTTGTTACATACTTCATAACTTTTGTCTGTCTTACAGCTGCATAATATTCCATCATATGTATATGCCACAGTTTGTTTAGCCACCCATCTATTGATGGACATTTTGGCTGTTTCTAGCTCTTGGTAATTGTAAATAATGCTGCTATAAACATTGGTGTGCAAATGTCCATTTGTGTCCTTGCCCTCATGTCCTTTAAGTAGAGACAGCATATAGATGGGTCCTGTTTTTTAATCCATTCTGCCAGTCTATGTCTTTTGATTGGAGAGCTTAATCCATTAACATTTAGTGTTATTACTGCACGGGTAGTACTTTCTTCTACTATTTTGCCTTCTGGATTTTATATGTCATATCTGATTTTCCTTCTTTTTACCTTTACTCATAGTCTTCCTTTCTATACTCTTCTCCACACCTCTCTCTTCTGTCTTTTTGTATCTGTCTCTAGTGCTCCCTTTAGTATTTCTTGCAGAGCTGGTCTCTTGGTCACAAATTCTCTCAGTGATTTTTTGTCTGAAAATGTTTTAATTTCTCCCTCATTTTTGAAGGACAATTTTGCTAGATATAGAATTCTTGGTTGGCAGTTTTTCTCTTTTAATAATTTAAATATATCATCCCACTGTCTTCTCACCTCCATGGATTCTGCTGAGAGATCTACACATAGTCTTATTGGACTTCCCTTGTATGTGATGGATTGCTTTTCTCTTGGTGCTTTTAAGATTCTCTCTTTCTCTTTGACCTCTGACATTCTGATTAGTAAATGTCTGGAGTACGTCTATTTGAATCTATTCTCTTTGGGGTATGCTGCACTTCTTGGATGTGTAATTTTAAGTCTTTCATAGGAGTTGGGAAATTTTCAGTGATAATTTCCTCCATTAGTGTTTCTCCTCCTTTTCCCTTCTCTTCTCCTTCTGGGACACCCACAACACATATATTTGTGCGCTTCATATTGTCTTTCAATTCCCTGAGTCCCTGCTCATATTTTTCCATTTTTTCCCCTATATTTTCTTTTTCTTGCCGGATTTCAGATGTTCCATCCTCCTGTTCACTAATCCTAAGTTCTGTCTCTCGAAATCTACCATTGTAGGTTTCCATTGTTTTTTTCATCTCTTCTACCGTGCCTTTCATTCCCATAAGTTCTGTGATTTGTTTTTTCAGACTTTCAGTTCCTTCTTTTTGTTCACTCCTTGCCTTCTTTATATCCTCCCTCAATTCATTGATTTGGTTTTTGATGAGGTTTTCCATGTCTATTTGTATATTCTGAATTAATTGTTTCAGCTCCTGTATCTCATTTGAATTGTTGGTTTGTTCCTTTGACTGGGCCATATCTTCAGTTTTCCTAGTGTGATTTGTTATTTTTTGTTGGTGTCTAGGCATTTGATTACCTTAATTAGTTTATTCTGGAGATTGCTTTCATGTCTTTTACCTAGGGTTTTCTTGGTGGATGAATTTGTTGTCTGTCTGTTTTTTGACATTCAGTTCAGCTTTATCTGGACCTCTAGCTTAAGTTTCGTTTAACAGAGGTGAATTTTTCAGTTCTTGCTTTCTTGTTTCTTGCCCTGCTAGTATGGTGCCTTCCCCTGCCCCCCACACTTAGGAGGGTCTACTTTAGTATTATAGATCCCAGCTGGATTTTCCCAGACCAAACTGGCCTCCTATCAGGAGGAAAGAGTCACCTGTGTCAGTTTTCCCTGAGGGTGAGACCCAGCAGGTTGAAAGACTTTCCTGTGAAGTCTCTGGGCTCTGTTTTTCTTATCCTGCCTAGCATGTGGTGCTTGTGTGCCTGCAGGTCCCACCAGCATAAGATGATGCGGTACCTTTAACTTTGGCAGACTCTCCCTGCTGGGGGCGTGCTGGAGACAGAGGAGAGGTTGTAAGCTGGTTTTTTTTTTTTTTTTTTAACTGGCAGTCACCAGTTTTTGTTTTTGTTTTTAATTTGCATATGGGCAGGAGGCACCAGGGATTGAACTCCAGACCTCCAGCACGGCAGGTCGGAGCTCTGCCTGCTGAGCCACGGCAGCCGCCCTGTAGGCTGGTTTTAATGGCTTCAAATTACCAAGCCCTGGTGTCTGAATTCCTTGAGGGAGGGATTCCACCTGAGTTGGGCTTCACGCCTCCCCTGGGGAAGGCACAGGTGGGAGACAAGCCCTGAAAGCAGCTTATTTCTGCCTATGCCTGGGGCAGTTGCAGCCTGGGAAACCCTACCGCTGTATCCAAAGGCAGTCAAGCCTCTGTAAAAACACAGCCACAAAAACCTCTGTTTCGTTCTTTTTTTTCCCCCCCCGTCAGCCCTGCCCCCTTGGCGCTGGGGCAAAAATGAGCGACCTCCACTTTGACCAGGTTCACCTGAGCTGGGGGCCTATTTTTAGTAGTCAGAATTTGTTAATTAATTTCACAATTGGTGTTTGGTTGGGTTCAGCCCCTGCTGCTGGTAAAGTCCCTTTCCTTTCTCCTCTGCGAAGGAGCCTATAGGGGAGGGGCGCTGGCCACCGCAGCTTGGGAAACTCACAGTTCTAGGGGGGCTCGCAGCTGGTCCAGCTAGACCAGACTGGGGCACGCTGTGTGTCCGGTCACTGATGTGGCCCCAGGAGCTGTTCTGTACTGTTTCTGGTTATTTAGTAGTTGTTCCGGAGGACAAACTAAAACATACACATTGTTAAGCCACCATCTTGGCCCGGCCAGAATAGTTTCTTCATCCCCCCGAGTTCCTCTGTGTTTCTTTGTAGTCATTCCTTTTCCCTAGCAAAACTACTGATCTGTTTTCTGTTCCTATGATTTGCTTCTTCCAGAATATCATATAAATGGGATCATACCCCATGTAGCCTTTTGAGAGTGGCTCTTTCACTTAGCACAATGCATTTGAGATTCACTCATGTTGATGTGCCTATTGGCAATTCATTCTTTTTTATTGCTGAATAGTATTTCATTTTATGGATATACCACAATTTATCCATGTACTAGTTAAAAGACATTTAGGCTGTTTCCAGTTTTTTATTATTATTAATAAAGGAACTATAAACACTCACATACAGGATTTTGTGTGAACATATGTTTTTATTTCTTTTAGGTAAAAACCTAGAAATGTGGTTGCTGGATTGTACAATAAGTAGGTAAGTCATTTTATAAAAAACCGAAATAAATGAAACTGAGAAGAGAAGACAGAGACCAGCAGAACAAAGATCAGTGGTAGCAGAATTTCAGGAAGACAGCATCAAATTTATGATGCCTTGATTTGGGCAGTTTTTGGGGGCCTCAAACTGTAAGCTAATAAATTCTCATTGTCTATGCCAACTCATTTCACAGTAGCTGCTTTCAGCAGCCTGGGAAACTAAAACAAAGCCATTTCAAAGATAATAGTTCTGAAAGGTGGAGTTTCTGGTACTCCTTGACATATGGGAGGAAGGAAAAGGCTTTTAGCGTATTAAATTAAAGAAGGGGCATAGTTTATATACAATAGATTGAAAGAGAGACAAGAAGAAATAGCTAGACCACCCTCCTCTGAGGTGGGGTTAAGATTTGGAGAAGATGGGGATGGGGTGGGGATGGGGAGGAATGGGGAGGCTAACAAACTCTGTTCTCCTTGCCCTTCCCTAACTTCCTGCCTTGGAGACTCTCAACCTGGCATTTCTTGGAACTGCCCTGTATGAATAACTAGCTTGTCAAAAGTTCACGATACTCACTAAGTATACAGGGAGTGGGCCCAGAACACCAAGCAAAGAACGAAAAGGGAGTGTCTGACTTAGATAGGAGAAGCCCAGCTATGGCACTTGGGCAGGATGGAACCAGCCTGAGATGAGCTCCTCCCAACCTGTCATATCTGCTTAAGAGACAAGTCCAGCAGTCAACTATTCTAGAAATAATTTCTAGAACAAGAGTGTAATATTTAAAGAAATAAAATAAGAGCAGCCCTTGTTAGTACTTTCAAATTCCTCTTACAAAACACTTCAGAGTCCTACAGCCTTAACTACTGAAATCATTGTTCACTCAAGTCATCTCCCTGTGGGCCTGTCAGGGAGGGGTTAAGGGAATGGCTGGATTTGTAGGTCCTTAGGTGAGATGGAGCAGGGTGTATGTGTGTGAAATCCCTGTGGGGTAGACTTGCTTCCTGGGGGAGCCTGCAGGAGTTTCCTGAGCAGAAGGCTAGCTCGGTACAGACTCAACTAGAATGACACCCCCTTAATTCCCATCTTCAGCTCTGTATAGCCCCTGCTCAACCATCCCCACTCACATGCCTTCTGTAGGGGGTTATTTTAGTTTTTGAATAAAGTCATGCTGGTGCAGACACACTCTCCCATCCTCTCATGTCCAGAAGCATCCAAAGATGGAGAGTTAGAGCAGAGTCCCAGTCTGGCAATATGAATCAGAATTATTCTGTGTTAATCCAATAGCCCTATTTGGTCTCCTTGGGAGTAAGTCTAGAGTACTTTCTCTCTGACTTCTTCTCCTTTGCTGTCTCCAGCCCACTCACCTGAAGGTCCCCTGAGCATGCCGAGCACCTTCTCCACCCAAGGCTGTGCCCTCTGCTGGAATGCTATTCCCTCAGTCAGCTGCGTAATTCATTCTCTGCCTTCATTCCCATCTCCCATTAAACATCACTATTTTAGGGTGGCTTTCCTTAATTATTTTGTACAATATTCTGTGCTTTCTAGCCCCACATCCTGCTTTATTTTTCTTCATGGCATTGGTGCCTCCCAACATATTATGCACTTCGTTGTTCATTTCTTTTCTTTCCTAAGAAAATATCTGCTCCATGAAGGCAGGGGCTTGTTTTGTTTCCTTCCCCGCTGTATCCCCAGCACTTAGAAAAGAGACTGGCCAACTACTTTTTGGATGAGTTTATAGATGAAATGTGGTTGCAGAACTCTTGCTTTAGAAGAACTTTGTCACATATGTACAAGGCCCCACCTCTCTAAGTTCAGTTTGATTCAAACCTTTGTCTTGTCCCATTTTCTTTTCATTCTCTCCCTACCAGTCCTCCAACTGATAGAGAAACATACCCCATGGTCCCTTTCTTATACCCTAGAGACTCCAGTTAAAGCTCATCTTTGTTTTGCCCTGGGTCCTGCAGGAACTTGGTGTTCCTAGACTTAGGCAATTCACTGTGGTTCAGCTCTCATCAATGGTCCTTTCCCCTTGGTGGATCCCAGCAATAAATCTGAATGATGTTTGCTGAGTTGCATCACCCTCTGACACGTGTTCCCAGGCAGACTAGGGAAGTAATGGCCTTGGGGCTTCACTGGGGGGTGGCAGCAACAACACTTTAACCTTTGGAACCTTCTCTGCTTCTTGGCTGAGAAAAGCTTTCAGAATTGCATACTCACCCGTATCTCCTCATGACATTCTGCAGCACGAAGCCAAGGCCAGCCTCTGCCTTGCCCGGGGGAAGAGCTTATAATACCCACAAAGGCACAGAGCAGGGAATGCTTAGGTTTGGGCTCTCTGACCAGGCAGATGCTTTTCCTCGTGTCAAGTCCTGTCTAGCTCAGAACTCTTACTTCAAGGCTTTGAAGTAAGGCTTCAGTAAAATTCTAAAAGGTGGGACCCCTAAGCCCAGGGCTCTTAAAGAGTTCAGCAAAAGAGAGAAAGGTTTTGGATTTCATGTAATCATTTAGATCTCCCACTTAGTTGATTGCTCAGAAATTAGGATTGATGGGAATTCAGTCTCTCCTCTCTCTCTCTCTCTCTCTCTCTCCCAAATCCATCTACCCATCCATCTATCCATCCATCCATCCATCCATCCATCCATCCATCCATCCATTTATCCTACTCCCATTTACAGAACAAATTAGGCTTTGACAAGAGACGCTGAGCTCAATTTTGGCACCACCACTCATGAGATTTCTCCAGAAAGAACAAGGAGTAAATTGCAAGGGTTGGCAAGAAGATTGTGGGAAGATGGCAGCATAGGACGTTCCAGGAATCAATCCCTCCACCAGAACAACTAATAGATAAGCTAAACTATCTGAATAAACTATTTTGAAATTCCTCAGCCCAGTAGAACACTATACAGAATCCAGGGAAGAACAGGAGGAAGAGGCTGGTAAATTATAGTAAATATCAATAAATACCAGTGAATTGCTCTCTCTGCATGATGGTTACCATCACCTAGCCCCTATTCTCAATGCAGGTAGCAGTAGGGTCCAGCCCCTGTGTAACTTGCTGGTGTCAGAGAGGGACATAAAAATCCATTTCCCCAAGATCTGTGGCTCACAGCTTAGCTACTTCAGTTTACTGGGGGCCCAGCTCTGAGGGCAACCATTGTTCCAATCTGCCCCAGACAAAGTCGGTGGAGGAGATTTAAAGTTGCTATGCTTCCTCAGAGCTGTGGAGGATAGTTGAAGGGCTGTATTTTCTGGGCAGAGGTCAAGTCAAGAAAGCACAGATTTGGAGAGCCATGGGAGAAGCTCCTGGCTCTTTGCCTGGGCTCATCCTCTTTCTAGGGCACTTTGGAGCTGTCCAGTGTTCCCTTTGTGGGTTCCTTGCCTTGTTCTGGTTGGGAAAGACTGACTTGGGAAACTCTTCTTCAGTATGCCCCCTTCCCCTCCCAGAATTGGCACTCCAGGCTAAAAGCAGCTTAAGACAACAAAAGCAGTATAAGAAACTGTTGAGATGGATAGCCTGGGACAAAGGCTTACCTGCTTTAAGTTTGGTAGTGGAACATCTGGGACAAGGAGAAGGTCAATCTCTTGGAAAGTAAAGGGAGCATTCAAACTCCTGTAAACAGGGGAACTCCAAAGGCTACTAGCAAGCACAAACCCAGGACAAGACACAGGCTCAGAAAAGGAGGACCCTGCACTTTGCATTCACTTTGGGCTGATGTTCCTGCTAGGAGGGTAGACACTCAAGAAAATCTCTGTCAAATTACCAGCTGGTAACAAACTCAAGAAACAGACATTTCAGGGAGTAAATCCCAAGAGTTAATATTTTAAAATATTAAAATGTACAGTAGGCAACAAAAGATTACAAGACAAACAAGAAATAGGAAAGGATGGCCTAACCAAAGCAAGCAGATAAAAATCTAGAAAGCATTAATGAAGACGACCAGACTGTGGACATACTGGTCAAAGCTTAAGAAAAAATGATCTTCAATATGTTCACAGAGATGAAAGAATGAAAGGTTAGAAGGAGAACAATGAATTAACAATATGAGAATCTCAATAAAGAAATAGGAATTTTAAAAAGGAACCAAACATATACCAGAGTTGAAAACTACAATAACTGACATGAAAAATGCCAGGAGGGTTTCTGCAGCAGATTGGAGCTGACAGAAGAAAGAACCATCAAATTCGAAGACAAGACAATTGAAATGAGTCAGACTGAGGAGCAAAAAGAAAAAATAATTATGAAAAGTGAAAATAGCCTAAGAGACCTCTGGGACACCATAAAGCACCACAATATACACTTTATGGGAGTCCCAGAAGGAGAAGAAAAAGAGAAAGGTGAAAAAGGAATATTCAAAGAACAGTGACAAAGAACTTCCCAAACTTAGCAAAAGACATGAATATGCACATCCAAGAAACCCCAGAGAACTACCAAACAAGATAAACACAAATAAAAATATACCGCATCGCATACTGATCCAACTGTCAAATACAAAGGACAAGGAGATAGTTCTGAGAGCTACAAGAGAAAAGTAATGTGTTATATGCAAGGGAGTCCCAATTAGATTAAGTGCTGATTTCTTATCAGAAACCATGAAAGCAAGAGGGCAGTGGGTTGAAATACTTCACATGTGGAAGCAAAACAATTGCCAACCAAGAACTTCATATCTGGTGAAGCTTTCTTTCAAAAATGAAGGAGAGGGTGGGCAACAGTGATTCAGTGGCAGAGTTCTCGCCTGCCATGCTGGAGACCCAGGTTCAATTCCCGGTGCCTGCCCATATTAAAAAAAAAAAATGAAGGAGAGATTAAGACATTCCCAGATAAACCAAAGCTGAGGGAATTTGTCTCCAGTAGAACAGCCCTATGGAAAATTGTAAGCATTGGAGAGGATGTGGAGAACTAGGAACACTCAGATGTTGCTGGTAGGAATGTAAAACGGTACAGCTGCGTGAGACAGTTTGGGGTTTCCTCAGGGTATTAAGTATAGAATTACTACATGACCCAGCAATCCCACCTCTAAGTATATACCCAAAATAACTGAAAGCAGGCACTCAAACAGATATTTGCACACTGATGTTCATAGTGGCACTATTCACAATTACTAAAAGATGGAAGCAACCCAAGTGTCTATCAACTGATAGATAAATAAGTAAAATATGGTATATATATATACAGTGGAATATTATTCAGCTGTAAATGGAATGAAGTTCTGGTACATGCAACAGCATGGATGAATCGTGAAGACATCATGTTGAGTGAAATAAGTCAGACATAAAAGGACAAATATTGTATGACTTCACTGATATGAAATAATTAGCAAAATCATAGAGTCGGAACCTAGAATAGAGGTTACCAGAGGATGGAGTGGGGATAGAGAAGAGTGATTTAGGGCTTCAAGTGTAAAATGCTTCTATTTCAGACAGTGGGAAAGTTTTGGTGATGGATGATGGTGATGATAGCAAAACAATGTGAACCTAATTAACAGCACTGAATTATGCATTTGAATGTGGTCAAAAGAGAAAATTTTAGGTAGTTACTAGAATAAAAATTTTAAAAAGTCCACGTACCTACACAATTCGAAGTGAACCCTAAGTTAAACCATGGGCTAGAGTTAAATAATAGAGTTAATTGCTTTCATCAGTTATAACAAGTGCATCACACCAATGCAAGGTATTAATACTAGAGTGATATTTGGGAATCCTGTATTTTACGCATGATCATCTGTAAACCCACATTTTATCTAATTAAAAAATAAAGGGAAGGGTTGGCTAATTATAGGGCCTTTGAGGATATGACAAAAACTGATTTGTTTAGCCTAGAAAAGCCCCTCAGTGTTTCTCTCTTCAGCAGAGTAAACTGGATTTCTTTCATAGAGCTGAGGGTCCCAAGAGCAGGAAGTAGAAGCTGGTAGGTTATTTAAGGCCTACACCCAAAACTGGCACAGTGTTACTTTCCTTGACTTCCACTGGTTAAAGCAGCCACAGGGCCTGCCCAGAATCAAGAGGGTAGAGAAATAGACTCCACCTCTAGGTGGGGAAATGTTAAGGCCACATTACTGAAGAGCATGTAGGGTGAGAGTGTTACAGCCATTTTGGGGAATAAAGTCTGCCACAAAAAATGGGAACAGGATTTAGCAAAACCTATGAGGAACCATCCCCATTGAGGCCTGAAGGGGGAAGGGGAAGAGGTGATTACAAAAACCCTGAGAACATAGTTGTATGGAGATGGACTCCTGATAGAAACTGTGTTCATCAGAAGAGGCAACTCAGCAAGGAGGGGGCCAGAGGAATAATTACCCCAATTTCACTTTAATGGTCAAGAGAGCCCATGGATGGGGTCCTTGCAGGTCAGCTTCCTTGGGCACAAAGCTGGATGGGAAGGGGTGAAGAGTGGACCTGGAGAGGCAAACAGAAGATATCCAGCTTACAAGTGGGTCACGAAATATCTAGGATCATATTACCTGTGGGCTGAAATGAGGCTCAGGACTGGAATTACTCCTTATAGGACTGGAGGAAAAGTTCCCTAACTTTGAACAACTTGAAGGACTTCTAAATGCCCTGGTGTGTGGGAAGACAGTTCAAGCCTTGCCCTTTGGTGAAGCGATGCTGATTACCTTATCCATCAGCATAATTTGTCCCTCTCCACCTCTGTAGCCTCATCATCTACCATTCCTTCTCTGTACGTAGTACTCCCACCACTTTCTCTTAAGCTTCCAGCCCATCAAGGTCTTCAGCAGGCTATTTTCACAGCCTGGAATCTCTCTCTCCCCTCTTCTGGACAACTCTTCATTTTCCCAACTCAACTTAAATGCCACTTCTTCAGAGAAGGCTCCTTTAACCCTTCCTCTCACCCTAAACTGTTCTACTTGCACTTCTCCTCTGTGACACGTCTCATAGTAGCAATGTAAATACTTATTTATACAACTTCCTTAATGTCTATCTCTGTCACTACACTCTGAGCTCCATGATAGCATTCTTTCTTTTTTTTTTTTTAGCATGGAAAAAGATTTTTAATGCATTTTTTTTTCAGGCAAAAGAGCTTCAGAAAACATCCATCATTAAGCAGTTTTACAAATGGCACGTTTGAGAATTAGATATGAGTCCCATGTATTTTATCTGTCATGTTGTAAGACCAGCTTTATAATTCAACCTTTTCTTAGGATAAAAAAAAAAAGGCTAATCTGTTCTAAAAGACAGGAAAAGCCAAAACCCTAATGTCTTTGTTTTGAAGAATTTAACCTTTATTTCATGCTAAACGCCTACTTATTTCATATTATAATTTCCAGCATGATGTTACATTTTTTTAATAAAGGAAGCAAATAAATCTCAAACTAATTTAAAAATAACATATAT
>PVIY010041943.1:0-21288 GCA_004026745.1 Myrmecophaga tridactyla | reverse complement strand
GATATAGCTTTCACAATGAGACTCTGTGAATGTGAAAACCTTGTGTCTGATGCTCCTTTCAGCTACTATATCAACAAAAGAGTAGAACATATGGACTAAAAATAAATAATAGGGGGAACAAATGTTAAAATAAATTTAGTTTGAAATGCTAGTGATAAATGAAAGCAAGGGGTAAGGGGTATGGTATGTATAATCTTTTTTCTCTATTATCGTTTTATTTCTTTTTCTGATGTCTTTTTATTTCTTTTTCTAAATCGATGCAAATGTTAAGAAATGATGAATATGCAACAATGTGATAATATTAAGAATTACTGATTGTATATGTAGAATGGAATGATATCTTAATGTTCTTTTGTTAAGTTTTTTAATTAATAAAAAAGTTTATAAAAAAAAAGGTGCTACCTTTTAAAGCTCATACCTGCTTGTGCTTTTACTTTTTTCGTTTTGTGTTGTTTCCACTGTGTTTCTATCTTTCCCTGCCTGAACTTTGAATTTCTATTTGTCTTTGAATAATATCATCCAGCATAATGTCCAGCACAGAATAGTATTTAACAAATTACTTTGTCTGGAGTAACATATTCTTGCCTAGCAGGCTTTAATAATAATTAATAAAAGAGTGAAGCATTTTGCCTCTTTTGTATATGTCACTGTGAACAGCAGATACTTGCATTTAAATTCTGACCTTGGATCCAGCACATCCCTTTCCTAGCTGCGATGTTTTGACCATATCATGAAGCGGCGTTCAGTTTCTGCAAAATAAAATGGGGATGCTGACCTCTTGATCATAAGATTGTTGTAAGCATTAGATAATTAATGTAATTCTCCCAGCACAATGGTTAGTGTACACTAAGAAGATGAAAGTTTCTTTCTTTCTAAATTCAGTCGTTTCTCTTAAAACATGAGTTTGTGAACCACAGTGATGGTGTTATAGAAGGTATAGGTTTTTACCAAAAAATAAAGATTATTGGACTTGGAATCATATAATTAAAATATGCCAGTAAAAATTTTCTGTCCCATATCAGGGGACCTTTAGAAATTAGATTCATTATGATGAATACCATTATTTTAAGCAATTGGTGGAAATAAATAGAACATGGAAAGGATAGAAGGGAAAAAGGAGTTTCCAAAACAAAAATGTGGGCAGTTATAATGCTAATTTGTAGGGCATGGCAAAATTTGGAAAGCGCTTGTAGTTAACGGCATTCGGAGATAAGGCTTGTAAAATTCTTAACATAGTGCCTTATATATATAGGGCAGATAACAGGATAGGTTTAACTTCCTTCCCTGTCACTTTCAGAATAGAATAGACAGGGAGAGTGGAGCCATAGGGTGGAGAATGGGCTAGCTGAAGAGAAGGGAAAGAGGTTGGAGATTGGAGTAAAACTGATTATCAAGCAACACGTATTGAGGAGAGAGGATACACTGACCATCTGGATTGTAGAGAATCAATTATTAAGGTCTTCGAGTAATGTACTGGCCCGTAACAGTTGGAAACAAGTACCAATGGATTTGTTTGCAAATACAAACCTGCGGAAGCTAAGAAATAATTCTTTTGGTAGTAACTGCTGTACTCAGTTCAGCAAATACTGGTGGAGGAACTTTTATGTGCCCGACCCTGGGTCTGGTGAACTCAATGTAATTCAAAGGAGAATGAGACAGAGGGTCTGATCTCAATTTTCCCCCAGCTTAGTAGGTGAAGCAGGCAAAATTTATAATACAGGGTACTAATAGGTGGGACTTGCTTATCTTGTTCTGGGAATGTGAACATAGTTAGCTGTCTCTGATTGTCATTTAGCTGGCCTGAAGCAGGTAATAAGTGAAGAAAGCAATTACAGGATGCGTTTTATGACCAGTTGGAGGAGAAAACCTCTGCACCAATGCAATGTCCAGAATTCAGGACTCCCCTGGCCTTCAGTGAGCATTTGGGGATGGAGCTAGTAGGAGTTTCCAATAGAAAATCCAGAACAAAGCTAGGAGTTCCTACTAGCTGGGTGATTCTGGAAGCTATCATTGACCTGTGAAAGTCTGCCCATTTTCCTAACAAGAGAGGAAACCTAGCATGTACTCCAGAAGGAATATTACCAGAGTGGCAAAGCCATAAGCCCTCAGGTGTGTTCAGGCCCTTCAAAGGGAAGGGTTGGCAGTACTTACTCAGATAAGGGTTTTACTTTATTTTAAGGGAAACATCTGTTTTCCAATGAGTCAATCTGGCTGGCAGGAGTGAGATGAGGCAGAAGAACATAGCAGCCTGATTGATGTGGGTTCCTACACATACATGCCTCTTTAGACAGGAGGGCTTGGAGAATTTAATGCTAGGTTGATTTGGAGCCAAACAAGTTGCTTTAGTCAGAGGCCCCACAAGTTTTCTGGGAGCCTTTACTGCACTGTTCCAGATGGTCTTTTTGGCTTTGCTGCTGTCGATGCTACACGACGGGCCCCTAGCTCGACTCAGTGCTCCCTCCTTCTTTGCTCCCACAAAAGCTGCACTGTCCCAGTGCTCAGTGATTATTAAACAATCAAAATAGCAATAACAGGGTGGGGCATGGTGGCTCAGCAGGGAAGAATGCTTCCCTGCCATGCCAGAGGACCCGAGTTCGATTCCCGGTGCCTGCCCATGTTAAAAAAAAAAAAAAAAAAAAAGCAATAACAGCCCGAGCTTGACATATTCCTTCAAAAGTCTTGGATAGGGGTCAGGAAATACCAAACTGGCTGCTATAGGGAGAAATAAGGTCCAACCCGTTCCTCACTATAAATAATACCTCTAATAGCAATATTAGAGCTTTAATAATTTCAATAATGATGATAATAGTGCCTGGCAAGTGTCAGCACTATGCTGAGAACGTAAATACACTTTCTTATTTAATCCTCAGAAAACCTTTATGATGTATGTAGGGTAACCCCTATTTTATTGATAGGAAACAGCTGAGAGAGTTTAAATGACTTGCTCAAATCTAACAACTAATGGGTCTAAGATCCAGTCCCAGATTTGTCTGTTTCCAAAATACATACTCTAAAGGTTTATTCTCCACTTCTTTCCCAGCCCACATCTCATTATGATTATATGAGTAACATGAAAAATAACTTGGGGGGAAGAGGGAGCTTTAGACGCTGTCATTTGGCAGCACAGAAGCAAATTGCTTAGTAGCTGTCCAAGGTGAGGTGGTGAGTTCAGGGCTGTTGTGAGCAGACCCAGTAACACTCTTCTTTTGCATTCTGTGTCCTGAACCCACTACTCCAAGGAATAGTGAATTTTGCCTCATTGGAAAGTCGCATTGTGCTAATAATAATGGTAATGATGATGGCCACACAGTTTCAGAGAAAATTTTCCCAGCTGTTGAATAATACTCAAAACATTATGAAGGTTCATTAGCTATAAAATTGTAAATGCAATCCCCATATGCTATGACCTGAAAACTTGTTGGCCTTGAATATGCACCAATTTATTCTCCTTAAAAAAGGGGGGGAGCTGCAATTTTGTATACTTCATTAGCTGTTGTCAAAGAAAAGGAAACTGAAATGGCTTTATCGGAGAATGTCAGAATCTTTCCCATTCCCTTTTAGATTATCAGGCAAAACAACGAGGAGAATGGTCAAATAAAAACCAGTTGAACTTCATTTTAAGTCATACTAGGAGAAAGGTTATAATCCATTGATTCCATAAAATGAGTAAGGCTTTCAAAATTAGCTAGGATTGAACAGAAGACACGTGGGAGGGAATAGAGAAGTACCCAGAGAGACCTAGTGGAATACAGATATCAAAACCAGATCCCAACAAAGATGGAGTAACAGATATTAGATTTACCGCCCTGCCTGAAGCAAATAAATAAATGGACAAAATGTATGAAATGATGACTCTCCAGATTTTGGACATCAGCCAATGAAGGTCAATAATCCCTGAGAGATGGGAACCCAAAATGAAAACCCTATGACTTTCCCAGGTTACTGTCTTGAAAAGGTTTCCAAACTGCAATGCAGGTAGGGGAAATCCTGGAAGGCTCTCGGAGTGGAAGTGATGAAGCTGAGAATCCAAGGAAACCAAGGTGGCTAGAGTTTACAGGGTAGAATACTGAAGATGAGAGAGTTACACACACACCCACAGAGAGAAAGAGAGAGAGAGAGAGAGAGAGAGAGGGAAAAGAGAGAGAGAGAGCACATGCATGCACTCTGGAGAAGTGCAGAAAGTGTCCTCTGAGTCCTTAGCTGAGTTCTCATCTGTGTATATGAATGAGGATACTATTGAAAGTTGGGAAGGACCACCTGAAAGAAAAGAGGGACCAATTCCTAACTCAAAGAAGGCTGGGGATAGTGCTTGTATCATCAGCCACAATGGAAAATCACATAATTTAGGAGGCATTATTTAGAATACTAAGAAAGGTCTTGCCTCAATAGAGTGGAAAATTAATCTTAGGCTAAATGCTGCTCTGCCGAACAAGGCTCCAAAGCAAGACCTAGAAAAATAAGACTCTTTTAAAGTAACTTAACCAGGTTCCAGAACAAAGCTCAAGAATATTTACAGAAATATAAAAGCATACAGCACCCAACAGGGAAAACTGACAATGTGTGGCATCCAATTATAAAATAAAAAGAATCAAAAGAAGCATGGAAATATAACCCATAATAAGTGGAAGATCAGTCAATTGGAACTGGCCCCCAAACAAAACAGATGATAGAATTAGTAAAGGACATTAAAACAGTTATTACAACTGTATTCCATAAGTTCAAGAAGCTAGATTGAACCTGTTAGGTAGGAATAAGGGTAAGAATGCTATGCAAAAAAGAACAAAATCAATTTTTGAGTTGAAAACTATAATAGCTGATATGAGGAAAATCACTGTGGAAATTAGCAGCAGATTAGATATCAAAGAGAAAAAGACTAGTGAATTTGAAGCACTAGAAACTATCCAAAATGGAACAGGAAAATTAACAAAAAACAGCAGCAGAGCATCAGCGAATTGTGGGACACCTTTGGATGGTCTAATTTACGTATAATAGGAGCCCCTGAAGGAGAGAATTGGGAAAAAGGCAGATAAAATATTTGTAGACATATTCACAAAAAATTTTGCAAACCATGCACCCGCACATCAGCAAGGCCCATGCACAAAAAATAAGAGGAAAATTACACCAAGACTTATTATCTGCAAATTATTTAATTCAATGATAACGAGAAAAATATTCAAAGCAGCCATAGGAAAAAGACACATTATCCACAGAGGAGCAAAGATAAGGATGACAACAAATTTCTCACTGGAAACAATGAGAGCTTAAAGATATGGGAGCAACATCTGTAAAGTCATGAAAGAGAAAAATAAACCTGTCACCTTAGAATTCTGATATCTTTAAGAAATAAAAACTAAATAAAAATCTGAATCTATCATAAGTAGACCAAGACATTCAAAAACATAAAAGACAAAAAAATATGTTCTCTGCCCAAAATGGAATTAAATTAGACATCAATAATTGAATGATTTCTGAAAAATTCTCAAATACTTGGAAACTAAATGACATGTTTCTTGGGTCAAAGGGAAAAATAAAAAAGGGAAATTAGGAAGTTTTTTTTTTAACTAAATGAAAATAGAAACATGCATATAAAAACAAATAAATATAAAATCTAGCTCTTTACCAAAAGAACCACCAAACCTACTTCAGGAAAAAGACAAAATGCTACAAATACACATAAGAATAAATGGAACAAATTCAATTAAACATAGAAACAGAAGACATTAAAAAAAGAATTGTAATAGATTGTTTAATTATATATAACAAACTGGAAAACCTAAATGAGAGGGTAATTTTCTTCAAAAAGAAATTTGCCAAAACTAATCCCAGGAGAGAAAGTAAATCTAAATTCACCATTGCCCAACAGAATTTTTGAACGGCAAGCAAGACCTGGCAGAAACATCTTTCTCAAATCTCCTGAAAACAATTAAGACTACAGTTAACAGGGGGAATGCCAAATCAAGAAAAAAGTGACTTAAAAGTTGTGATTATAGGGGGAAATGTTAGACTTATATTTGGTAATGGAATTTTTTTTAAAACCATGGAATCACACTACACAAACAGTGAACCCTAAGTTAAACCCTAAGTTAAACCGCAGACTACAATTAATAGTATAATTATAAAAATGTGCTACCATGTATTGCAAAAAATGTTCCACATCAATGTAAGGGAGTAATAATAGGGTGGTATATTGGAATCCTTTATTTTACTCATGATTGTTCTGTAAACTCACAACTTCCCTAATAGAGAAAAAAAAATTAAAAATAAAAATTGAAAGGATTAAAAAAGAAATAGGATCTCACGGCCCTCTGGCTGGCCCCTGCCCCACCCCTCGTTGCCTTGGTGCAGAGCTGGCCCACACAGCCAGAGTGAAAGCTCAATATGCTTCTATCCTTCATTAAAGACTGGCTGCATTTGCCATGTGATTCACAGTCACCCAAGATTTGGTTTCCACCTCATGTGCTCCTATTAAAATTATGAGACTGTGGCATGAGGGGCAGAATACAAAATGGCTGGGCAGGTGAGAGAGTAAAACTTTCACTGAGAAAAGAAGATCTTATCAATCCCAGGCTGGAAATGTAAGGAAGGTATATGGCAGCTTAATGGAAGTTGCTGATGTACAGACCGGCTCCCATTTTTGCAGAGCCTCTTAGGTGCAGAATGTCTAAGAGGTACAGAGGGTCCTTCTGCCAGGGATGTTTACATTTGTCAACAAGCTGCGACCAGCTGTACTTTCCAAAGGCAGGTAGATGCTCAGTGATTTATTCTGGAAATCACAGTCCACTCTCCTTCACTCACATGTCCAACTGAACGAATACGTGTGCAACATACTTTCCCTGGACCAATCCACCCTCCCCTAAAACACAGGCTGGTCAGTGTCAGGGAATGGTTCTGCTGGGTTCTGGAGGCAGAACCCTGGATGTGAACCTCAGTTTGGCTTTTTGCTATTTGCCTGGTATCAGTTACTAAAGTTTTTTGAAGCTTAACTTTCCCATCTGTAAAATAGGGATAATCAGGTTATGTACCTGGTAGGTTCATAAAGTTAGCAGCTGTAAAGTGCTTAGAGGAAATCCTGGCTTATTATTATCATGTTATATCCCATCTTAGAATCTTTCATGTGACTTTTCAGTGCCCTTAGAATGAAGTCCAAAATACAAAATATAGTTGACAAGCCCTCTGTGATCCACCCTACCTCTCTCTCTCCAGCTTCCTCCAGCACCTCCTCTCCCTCCTGCCTCCTCTTACTCAGACCACAGTTCCATTCCTCAGAAGCCCCACACACCTTTCTCCTTCAGGGACTTTGCATAAGCTATTCCTTTGCCTGGAAGAGTCTCACCTTCTTACTCAAAGGAAAAGGGTTAAATTCACATTCAAGTCTCGATTTAAAGGTCACAGTCTCACAGTTTTAGGACTGTTTAGATCACCTACCAAGCACTCCCATAGCATCCTGACCTACTTCTTGGTAGCACAAATCACATTTATAATTAAACGATCATTTCTTCAATTTTAAAGTAGTCTGTTCTCCCCACTCTATTTTAACGGTGAAGAGCATAACATCTGACATTCAATAGAGGCTCAAGAAATATTGGCTGAGTAAATGAATGGGTGCAAGCCTATACCATGGGCTGTGGCTGGTATCTTGTGCTACACAATAATAAATGTAGTTCTTAGTTTATCAATAGGGGTCTGATATCCTAAGTCTTCATGGAATCTTCAACTATAATACTTCCCACGTTTTTCATTGTAGTTCCCAGTAGCTATCTATGTGCCTCTCTCTGCACTCCTCAAGGACAGAAGCCAGTAGCTGAAATGTAGTGAGCATACATACATAAAGTTCTGCAAAAAATATTTAATTAAAAAAAAGAAAAGAGATTGATTATTGTTTGTCCTATACAACTGCCTGGCCTGGTGCCTAACAAATACTCACTATTACAAGGACATAAATCCTATGCATGTACTCACCTAGAAATTGACCCTTTAGAAGAAAGTGTTGGTACTTACAATCATCTGAGTACCACCCGATAGTGCCCATGCTGGCACATTCTACCATACGCTGCTATGCCTACTGCTGGGTGCCACCTGTGACTTTGTCCTGCCCCCTTTGCCTTAGTGGCTGTCAAAATGCTTTCTGTCCAGAGTCCGCCTGTCTCAGGTTACCTCCTACGCCATCGTGTCTTCCTGCTGCAGTAGCACCTAACTGCATCCTGCTGCTTTAAGTTGGATGTAAGTTCTCTTGTGCCAGAGTTTGGGCCTACCCTTTTACTGTTGGTTCCTGAGAGCAGTGGCTTAAGCATCTGTAGGCAATCTCCCCTACATTCGGTCCAGTGATTTCACCCTCACACTTGTGCAACATGCAAGTTAGTCTGATTCTAGATTCTCCAGAAGCAACATAGAGAAGTAGTTAAGTGCGTGAGTTTTGGAGTCATATGGACATAGGTTCAATCTTGTATCTGCCACCACCTGGGTAGTTTTCATAAATCGGAGCCAATTTCTTCAGTTTTAAAATGAATTGTCTTACAGGGTTGCCGAAAGAATTTCATGAGATAATATATATAAAGTGATCAGCCACTGTGGCTTTTATTGTTATTGTTGCTGCTACTAGTATTGCTATTATTATTATTATTATTTTGGGTTAATGCTGAGCTGGTTAAATTTCGCTAATCCATATGACCAATGGCAGGTGTCCAGAGAACATTGTCCTACAACTAAGAGTACCGTAGGAATATCCTTTAGGCAATTCTTCAGTCTTCATGCTGGTAAACTGCTGTGGTTCAAAAGATGTTGAAGGGAAGAAGGATAGAACAAGAGAGAGGACAGATGAAAGACTTGTAAATTGAAAGCTACACTTGAGAATCACATGCAAGGCCTTGCTACACATTTTGCAAATTAGTTTGCTTTTCAGACTTCCAGAAAGCTCAGCTTCACCACGTAGCAAGTCAGCAGGAAGCAAGACTTTGGTGATTTTGTTTTGCACACTGTGGGTTCATAATAATACACTTCATAAAGCATATTAACACACATCTAGCATAGCCATAGGTACACATATATAGGCTCCTGTTTGGGGTCTGATTTTCCAAATTACAGTTTGCTCACACCAGACAACTGGGCTAATTGGGGACAGTGAAGAACAAAGACAGGGGCTTGGTGGGCTTCTTTATAAGGGGTGATTTTCCCTGCCCATCTCCCTCCACCACCTGCCACCACCACCACTTGCAGCTATCAGATGAAAGAGACTCGCCCTGGGGACAGAATAGGTCCATGCAGCACTTCGGACTCAGAGGCAAATGAACCAACAATAGGGATGTCTCCTGTGGGATATCAAAGGAGAAGGGGTCATGCATTTCATTCATCTTAGGTGTCTTGTTTGACATTGTAATCTACTCAGTTGGGCATGGATATGATAATAAAGTGATTGTCCCAGACATTAGACTTAAGGTAATGTCAGTTTTGCTCCATGTACATGTGGGGCTTCCCTGCCAACCTTCTTTGGCCTTGGGGCCCTACACCATGGCAATTTTAACTTTATCTTACAGATAACTTTTATCTCAGCAGCATTTGTCTGAAACTCATCTTTAATGGTATCTGCCACCATCTTAGGTAATTTGCAGACATGAATTTATGATTCATAAAAATGCAAAGTATATACATACACAAGCAAAATAGGTATATATGCATATGAGTGTACATATAGATAGGTTATCTAATGTAAATAAATTTATGTTGTTTTTATAAATTTTACAACTTGCAAACAATATTTCTAAGCTCTTCTCATCAAGAAGGGGAATGGAAATGTCCCACAAGCACCCTAATCATTCAATTTACTCACACACACACACACACACACACACACACATCCATCTAAGACTAAAACAGAAGACTAAGAACACAGAAGGAGCAAACCAGGTTGTATTGTTTCTTTAAAGTATTATAAGCACCATTGCTCAAATGCAATAGCAGTTGAAGGCTAGAGGCTGTTGATTTGGTTTGGAACTGATTTTTTTTGAGGCTCTGATAGTCTGATCCATTATGTACCATCTGAATCTCGTTTAGCACTATGAGGTTGCCCCACCCTGTGGTCTAATGAACTATTTGTTTTGCAAGTTGTATTCCTTGAGGACCACCCTGAAAGTCAGAATGAACTAAGAGTTGAGTAATAAATAATGTTTTCAACCCTCAAATGAAAGACAATTCTAAAGGACTCAGTAAACAAAAGTATAATGTTGTCAATGTAGCACGTATCAATGGCTTATAGCAATCTTGGCCTTTACAGTGTGTCTAATTCAGCATCTCCTATGAAGAGGTGATGTCCTTTTTTCCAGTCTTTGAATCTGGACTGATATCGTGATTTGCTTTAGTCGAGAGAATGCAGAAGTAAAGGTATGTTAGTTCCAAGTTTAGGCCTTAAAAGGTCTTGTGGAATTCTGCTCTGTTTTCTTCCACCTTTGCCTTAGCTGTGGGATCCTGTCCAGGCTAGCATTTTAGAAGATGAGACACGTAGAGCAGAACAGAGTCAAGCCAGGTATCCCAGATGAAGCACCAGCCACGTGAGAGAGGTCATTCGAGACCAACAGTCCCCAGCCAACCCACCATCTAACTGCAGACTCAAGGGCCAACCTGGCTAAGATCATCCCAGGAAACAGAACTTCCCAGGTGACCTGTAAACATGTGAGAAATAATGGTTGTTGTTTTAAGGTAGTAAGTATGGGGAAGGTTTCTAAATAGCATTATTGTGGCAATAGACTACTAATATAGCCATGTGTATAGAAATTTGGAGCAAAAACTATAGGCAATTATTTTCTGCGGGGTTGAATGTAAGACAAGAGGAACATGTGCTCCACCAATAGTTAAAATTACCTTTCTAAAAATGGGCTACTTGGAGAAGTCAACTCTAATGTATCCTACATCCTGTGTGTCTAAGATTGGTCCATTATTTGTTGTATATTTCTGTCCCTAGAACAAATCTCAGACACTCTCGAGAATGTTGAAGCTGGAAGACACACAGGCCATGAGAATATCATGTGGAAATTAATTCATATTTGAAGTATTTGGCCAACTGTTAAGAGTGGAACATGACTCTGATGACTCAGATGTTAAGTTCCGGGAAGTCAGAGGTTTCTTATGCAGTGGAACGCACTGCACTTCCTAAAATACATACCAGAACAAGTAATTTATTTATTACAGATTAAATAAATCTACACATTTGACTGAGCCCACTGTGGGGCCTGCAGCTGTGGCAGCCTGAAGATAATCCTTGCATGAGTTCTAGAGTCCTCACATCATAGCTAGGAGACCCATCTGGGGGCTTACTGTGCCAGGGGGCAGAGGAGACATGAAGCTTTTTTCCACTTCTCACCTACAGGAAAGTGATGTCTCCTGAGATTGCAAGCTGTGTTCCCTATCCACTTCTTCCTTCAAGCTTACTCGGCCAATTCTAGAATGCTAAACTATTTGTGACTTTTTTTTTTTACTGAGATTTGGCTTTCTCAATCTCAGCAGCCTTCTGTGGATTGATACATGGAAGTTTCCAGCACACTGAATGTGACTTCTGCTGTCCTTGCTCTTTTGACATTTTGCAGAAGACAACACGTTTCAGTCCATATGGTATCAATTTAATCATTGGCACCTAATGTAGCATGATAACACTAGTGTTGACCCAGTGTCTATTATGAGCAATTTCTGAGATTTTGCTTTGGAGAAGAGAATGGAGAAGAGTTTGGAGAGAAAACAAATACTTGTGGGAGTATGAAAATCTGATCTAAGATTTTATTTTTTTTCTAAGCTGACATAAAATATATCATCAATTTAATAGTGTTATTCATTTATTAAAAACCTAACATGTGTCATTGAATATAATTAGTTCTCTTACGCATGCTTATAATCCATAAATTTCAGACTATCACACTGTGTAAAGTCCTGCATGGCCTGGCTTCTGTTGATCTCTACAACTGTATAAGAGTTGTGGTTATGTGATAAGTAAAAGAAAACAACAAAGTGTGTTAGAAAGGGAAGGGATTAATTTTTCTCATCGATAATTTTCCAAAACTAAGAAATCCAGGCTGCTGATAAAGACAGTCATGCTAGAGCCCAGGCTCCTTCTGTCTTTCCCCTATGCTGTTTTTACCACACAGATTTGTCCTCATGGCTACAAAATAGTCCCTGCATCTCCAGGCTCATCAGCTTCCCAGGAAAGAAGAAGACAAAAACATGAATGAAAGACACAGGCAAAAATCTTATCCTTTGAGTCTTTGATATTGTTTTTAATTGGCAGAGGTTGGGTCTCCACAGGGAATTATGCTTTATCTCATTGGCCAGAGCTGCGTCACATTTCCACCCTTATGCAACATAATCTGCTACTGCTCCAAACAAAATCAGGATATTATCAAGAGGGAAGAACGATAGAATGAACTGCGATTAGTGGATGCTCAATAACCTCATCTTATACTACTCTTTGCCTCACTTCCCATGTTCCATCCACACCGATTCCCTTTGGTTCCTTTTATATACAGCAAGCCCTTCCCTCTTCACTGGCTACTCCTTGCTTAGAATATGCTTCCCCTCACCCCTTGCCATGGATAGCTTCTTCATAGCTAAATTTACCCTATCGCTTCCTCACAAGGGCCTTTCTTTACCTCCCCATGTAAAGTGGTCCTCCCCCAGCCCTAACTGATTATTCTTGAGCACATCCTCTCAGTCCGTATTTCATAGTTCGGCCCACATCTGTGGTTATCTTGTTCATAACGTATGTGCTATCTGGCTGAAATGAAATTCCGTAAGGGTCTTTTCTAATTTTTCTGTTGATAATCACTGTGTCCCCAACACCAAACACATTTGGGTACATAGCAGTACCCAAATGAATGAAGACTTTATTTTATTGAATAGTCCCAGCAGCCCTCTGGGATAGGCGATCACTTGCCACAGTCATAAAATGATTGGAAGTGTCAGAGCCAGAATTTGAACACCGTCTGCCTGGCTCTCACACCGTGTCTCTTTCCAGCAACACAGCATCTCGCTGAAGAAGGCTCATTTGGCAGCCTCAGAAGTCTCTCTCCCTCTCTCTCCTGCCCCCCCGCCCTCTCTTAGGGCTTGGAGGTCACACTTTGTACTAAGCTAATTGACTAGTTTGCCACTTCCACAACGGTCCAAAGTTACTGACATTAGCATTCCCCTTAAAAAGTCAGCTTTTTAATTTGATTCTCCCAAGAAGGCCAGAAGCCAGAGTGTTTGTGGTTCCCCCTGAGTGCCTTCCTCCTCAACGATGGGAAATTAACTTTGTTCTGTTAACCAGTAAACAGGCCAGGCCAGACCTTAATATATTCATTAACAAAGCTTTTTGGCTTCACAGTGGAGGGAGTTTAGCCTCCTCAGAGAGGAGAACCCTCCTGAATCCAGGTTAATTATTTCCCAGCCTTATTTCTAAATTGCAGTCAAGACCTGTTTTGTATATAAATCTTTCCTAATGAGACCCTCCCTGATACAACTTTTATCCCCCTCAAAAAAGCTATTGATCTGGAGTGCTGGTACTTAAAAATGACTCAGACATTAGAAATGGATCAGGTCTCATTAGCTCCCTCACTCATCCCCTCAGCAACTTAGAATTTCTCCCTCTTGCACACTCAGTGGTTTGTTCCAACCTTATTTTGAGAGCTCTGAATGGACTTCCATTCCAGTTCTGGAAACTGCACTGTACATCTGGAAGTTTCTTATGGTTGTTTGGTTGTTTTCTTCATTCCTACTTCTCTTCTGCTTCTGCCTGAATTACGAACCCAAAGCTTCCTCCTTTTGCCCTTGTTCTGTGTTAAGTTATAGGGGTTGTGGGTGGTGTGTCTCCATGATAAATACCCTTGTTTTTTTTCCCCTCCATTTTTATTCAGAGCTACTCAGAACTGTGGACTCCTAGTGCTCAACAAATAATGTTAGCTCCCCCACAACAAAGATTTATCCAGCCCCAAATGGCAAGGGTACCAAGATTAGGAAACCCTATCTAATCGCCATTATAAGAAAACAACATTAAGGCTCAAAGAGTTCATGACTGCTGACGTGCCACTAGTGATGGCAGAGCTTGGGTTTGAACTGAGGTGCGACGCCTGGTTCCAATACTGTGCCCCAACCCCTTATGTGCACCATGACCTAAAGTAAAACATTCAGCTTCTTGATATCCCTTGTGTCCCAATCTCTAAAAAAGAGATACTGCTGTCTGCCATGCCCCCTTGGATGTGGTCTTGTGGCAATCAAATAAGGTCTCAAGTATAAAAGTGCTTCACAAAGTAAGATTTTATTTTTAGGAGTTTCTGTACAATGGTGGTTAAGAACACAGATTTTGGAGCCAGGATGACCTGAATTCAAAACCTAGCTCTGCTGTTGGCTTTCTCTATGACCTTGGCCAACTTTCATAATCTCTTTGTGGCTCTGTTTTCTCCCATGTAAAATGGGTGATAACAATAATATATGCGAGTAAGAGGATTAAATGAATTAATAAATAAAATAGGTTTAAAAGAATGCCTGGTACATGCTAAAGAAATGATAGCTATATTACTATTATTATCATTATTATTATACCTATCAAATTATTCCCTTTATTTCATTTTTACCAGAATACTTTAGATTGAGGAAAGCCAAAATCCAATCAAATTCTCAAACCCCCTTTCCAACCACTTCTGTCAACATCCCTTAAAATGTTAATGGGAACAAACCTGTACTATTTCATCCTGAGCAATGCAGATGATTGAAGGGTTATTATTCCAAGAAATCAAACCTCCCTCATAGTCACCAGAAGCTTAAAAATAAAAATTGAGTGGATGAACTCGGTGCTGAATTACGTGATATGGATTTGGGAAGACTGCACCATGGACAAGCTTCAGAGCATACTCAATTAGGAATTACGAAATGTTGAATCCTAGGGAAAAGAGTCGCCATAGTACTAGTCATTGTAAAAGACACTGACAGGATTAAATCTTAAGTTTACATATGCATTGACCTGCGGCAGTGTGAAGGTTAATGTCGTGTGTCAACCTGGCTACATGATGGAGTCCAGTTGTTTGGTCAAACAAGCCCTGGCCTGATTGTTATGGTGAGGGTATTTCATAGAAGGATTGAAATCATTGGTCTGTTGATTGCATCTATGGCTGATTGCATCTACAATCAACAAAGGAGACGGCCTCACCAATGAGAGGAGTTTCCTTGACTAATTATCTGGAAGCCTTTGAGGGAAAACTGAGGATTTCAACAGTCAGAGAGAAAAAGAAAAATTTCTATCTCTACTTCAGCTGGTTAATAGGTGATTTCATCATTGGGTTTCCCAACCTGCAGATTCCCTTGAGGAATTTGTCACCTTGATTGAGTTTATAACTTACCACCTGCCCTATAAAATTCAGACTTGTCAATCCCCACAACTGCATGAGCCGATTCTTACAACAAATTCCTTAATATTTACATACATTAATAAATATCCTGTTGGTTCTGCTTCTCTGGAAAACCCTGATTAGGATAAGCAGTTACTGTAGTTCTTCATTAGCAGACTCCTCCTCTTAAAAATTGTATCAAAGAAGTTCTAAATTGACACTCTTTGAAAGTATACAGCCACTTTAATAGAGAAAGTAAATTTCAAGCCATCTCAAGTCAGGGACAATATCTACATGGCTTTTAGGTCTTAGCTCTCAACAGAGTCCTGACCTTTCAATAGACTAAATATAAAGTCACTCCACTTTAGAAATGATTTCATTACTTTGATTCTTACCTGCCACAGTGGCTGTCTTCTCCACTCTAGCCATTCCAGGGGAGAATAGAAAAATCTGTAAGAAAATATGATCCACAGGCAATCATTCCCATCTGCAGCAAAACTATGACAAAAGGAAATTACATTCATTGAAAATAATTGCTGAATGCCTACATCATATGTAGGTACTATTGTAGGCGCTTGCAGCAAAACAGTGAATGAGACAGACAAGATCCTTGCCCTCTAGTGAGGGGAGATAGGTGATACACAGCAAAAAAAAATACATGAATATGACCATTTTAGATAGTGGTAGGTCCATTAAAGGAAATAAATGGATGGAGAAACATCATGAAGAGTGCCAGGGAAGTGCTGGGGGCTGCAAGAAAGAAGTGGAAAGAAAAAAGCCAATAATGCTTTAAACTCATTAAACAAAATGTTCACAGATGGGAAGCACAAGCCTGGCTCTAAAGTCATCAGGGACCTTGCATCCTTCCACTTTTCACTTTTCAATCTCTGAGGCATGGCTTCATCCCCATGGTTTAAGATGACTGCCAGTGTTCTAGCCATCACGTCAATGTCCCAAGTAGCATAATGGATGAAACAAAGGAAAACCTCATTCCTTTAAGAAGGCTTGTTAGTATTCCTACAGGACCCTTCTGCTCCCATCTCATTAGTCTAACATAAGCCACGTGGTTACACATAGGAGAATGTGGAATGTCGTCTTTCAGCTGAGTAGCAATATGGCCATCGAAAAACCAGAGTTCTGTTAATTTGAGAAAGCAGGGAATGCTAGGCATTTGGAAGAAAACCAACAGTATCTGTCACAGAGAGCTACTTTAGAATGGACAGTCTTGTATGGTCTTCTAGAAGAGGCAGTATTTGAGCCACAGCCGGGGGGATAAGTTGGAGTGACATTTGAGCAACTCTAGGAAAAGATGGGCAAAATGGTGAAAAGCAAAGACCCTAAAGTGGTCCCGATGTGGCTTTTTAATGGAAGATGGGTGTGAGGTGTGACCAGCGTATAATGAGCCAGGAGCAGGTAGCCCAGGTAAGACCTGGAGAGGTTGGCCTGGAGATATCATGTAGGACTCCTCAAGGGCAATGGCAAATCATGAGTTTTAAGCAAACAAGTGATGTAATCAGATTTACAAGTTTGTAAGTTTGTAAGACTGCTTGAAATGGTCTGTGGAAAATGATGAACAAGGAGCCAGAGTCAATATTTAGAAAAAAAACTGTATGCACAACTATCAAACACCCGGATGTGGCAGGCATGAAAGGAAGGGAAGAGAGCAGCGTTTACTGCTGATCTGGACGTGTTCACTTGGCCCTCCAGATTCCCTCTCCACCTTTCTCCACCCTACCCTGCACCAATGGCTACCCTTGTTCTTTGGCTTCTCCCACAATGGGTTGGGGGCACAAGTAGAAGATCAGAGATAGGAGGAGAGTGAATTTGGAGTATGAATTTTTCTGGTTCTCTCCCTGCAAGGTGTCCATGAGTTCACTGGCTCCCTCTGCCTGTTGCCCCAGCTCCTGTTAGGAGAGCCTCTCCACACTGACTCTCCTCAGCGCTGGAACCATGCACACTGCCTTCCCTAAACTTTACTGTCACCTTTTTAAAGAAGTGTGTGCCATATGTTTACTACCTGGGCAAGGCCGATCCAGGGACTTTCAACATGCCAGGCACCGTGTGTGTTATCTGATTTAACCTCCAAAGCAAAATTGTGCAGTAGGTATTGCAAACTTCTAACAAAGTGGCAAAAGTGGGGGTGGGGGCAAGTAACCAGACACACTTTTTGCATTTTTTTTTTTAATCTTACCTCCCTTTGCTTCTAACTAGAAGAGCATGACTTTAGTATATTTAGTGTATTTTTCTTCTTTTACCTTTTTCAATGCTCAAGTGTCTATTCATTATTTTTTATTTCAGGTCCTTTTTTTTTCTTTGTTATACACACTGCATGTGTATATTTGAGCAACTTTCCTATCAACTTTTTTTTATAGGTAGTTGGTGAGAATTAAAGCACAGAGAAGGCCATTTCTCACCCACCACAGGTATGTAACAGTGGTAAAGAAAATAAAGGCCAATTCCTGTAAGTGACAAGCACAGATAATAGATACTATCAAGCCAGGAATTTGAGAGTGCGTTGTAAGTCAAAACAACACAATAAGCAATCAAATAAATAGGGAATAGGAGCAATAAGGGCTCTTTTCACCTATATATTTATCCACTCTCAGCGAAAGGCGCTGGCTCTGGAGAATTGAGCTCCTGGAAACACCAGTTCTCGTTGCCAAGCAAGGTTGGAGCTGATGTGTCATTGCACACCCCAGGAGTTGAGCTGCCAGTGTGGTTTCTGAGACAGGATCTACCAAACACCTGAGAAGGCTGTGATCGAAGGGGCCACATTGTCAACAACAGTAAGAAAAATCATAAGGCCCAGCAAGGGAAGTTCTGCCAGCGTCGAGGCCGACAGGTGTCTTTGACAGTAAAAGGGTCAAATACTGCTTCCCTGTAATAGCAGTAGAAATGGCACTTTTATACCACGATAATAAGAATGCGTTTAAAATGTATAATGCCCTTTTATTCTGAAGGAGAAAGAAGAACAGAAAATCCACAGAAAGCATTGTGAGTTTGGCTCATTTGGTGCTAATGGCCACAGCTACATGACAGTTTATGGATTCTAGGGATTATAACACGGTTGTGTAGGCTATGTATGTGCTGCCTGCTTCTGATTTAACTACTTCCTGGCTCTGAAAAGATGATATCTATCCATGGTATATGGCAGATGATGATATAGGTCAGGGGTTAGTGGATTCTATCTTAGGAGCCAGTTTATGTAAATAACGTTTTTTGGAACACAATCATCCCAATTCATTTTTGCATTGTCTCAGGCTACTTTATGCCACATTGGCAGAGGTGAATAGTTGTGACAGAGACCATATGATCCACAAAACTAAAATATTTACCATCTGACCCTTTAAGAAAAAAGTTTGCTGATACTTGGTATAGGGTTAAAAGAAAAAAATGGGGAAAAATATAATATGCAGACTCTAGTAAAAGAAAGCTGGAATGGCTACATTGATACTAAGCAAAATAGACTTAAGAGTTAAAATGTTATGAAAAAGAGGTACAGTACATAATGAAAAACCATTCAATTCACTAAAAAGTGCTAATAATTTTCAGAATTATACACCTAGAAACAAACTTCAAAATATATAGCAAAAACTGAGAGAACTGAAAGGAGAAGTAGGCAAATTAAAAAATGGAGTTGGATATTTCAGCTCTCTTTTGTCAGCAACTTATAGAACCAGTAGACCAAAAAGCAAAATATTGTCTTGAAATATGTAACAAATCACCCTGGGAATGTTAGGTATATATAGATTTCTTTTTATATCATATTTTCTATAAATGGAAGATATCTATATAATACATATGTTCCAGTCATACTTTAAAAAATTTATTTTATTATAAGCCATCTCATTAATTGTATATTGTAATATACAAGATAAAATAAACAAATATGTCAAATTGAATTTTGTAATTCTATAAATAAAGCAATTACATAGCAGTAACTATATAAACTTTGAGAAATACCCAATGAGGAGAATTACCTTTGTTTTTGTTTGTATGTCTGTGTTTTCTTCTCTTTCAAGTGCACATCCATATTTCAGTTAAGATCTTGTTTAAACTTCCATTTCTAGGGGTGTGGTGGACTCATAACCAGAAAATCCTCCTACAGCAAAACACCCAAAAATACTGGAAGAGATTTAAAAAAATTAAATGCGTGGTTGAGCTCACAAGAAAATAAGGAAAATCTCTAGGAGTTCCCAAGAGTGAGATAAAAATTCCAAACCTGCCCTTGGGATTAGATTGGAGCTGGGGACAGGTCTATATGTTTCAATTCCAAACCTGCCCTTGGGATGAGATTGGAGTTGGGGACAGGTCTATAGGTTTCAAGTGGACAAGATTCAATAACCATGTAGAGGCAGGAGGCAAGGCCTTAAGCCTTCCCTGGATGAGTTGGTATTAGACCTCACAGGCTATACACAGTATGAAATGAAAGATAGAAATGATTCACCCACCATCATCAGAAGATAAAGGAACTTGTATATTTTAACCTGGGATTTCGGGTAGGGAGTGAGGTGTTTACTAAAATTGGCAACCAAATACTCATAGGGAGTTTGACTTTACACTACCTGCACTTTCAAGGAAACATCAAAAAGGAAATTAGAAAAGAGTTTTCCAGGTTAGCACTTGGTGGAAGCAAGTGCTATTTGTTGGGACACATTCTAAACCCAGACTTCCCTGGATCTCCACAGATGAATGTCCTCAGGATGTACTCACAATCCAAGATTGTATAGCTCAGATAAACAATGGGCAGATAAGATAAGCAGCAGGTTAGCAACCCAGAAACCTCAGATAAAGCTTGCATAGAGTGTTGTAACAGGGAAAAAAGTGTTCTCGCACTTAATCATTGCTTTAATTTATATGTCACTTACTTGTTTTAACTACAGATATGAAAGTCATTCTGTCTGTCTCAAAATAATAGTATTTTGAAGTCATTACAAATATGTGGACTTCAGGATCATATATTCCAAGTTGGACTCTAACTCACTCAATTTTTGCATGCAATTCTCCGTTTTCTTAGAGCTCTCTAATTTTTTTCCATTTTTCTTCTTCTTGAGATACAAATGAACAAAAACAATATCACATCTAACTTGAAAATAAAATCATAAATTTTGAGGTCAGTATAAATCTATGCTAAAACAAGAATTAAAATTTAACTTTTGGTTTCTTCTTTGAAATTAGGCTATAGTCATGTTGAGTACATGCATTGTGTGTGTATGTGTCTGGGTGTGTGTGTTTTTAACAACGTCTAATTAAAGACTGTATGTAATAAAGGAAAGCAGCTGAGAACCAAATAAAACTTGGGAAAGAACTTTTTATCTGATTTTAATTTAGTTAATAATCAAAACTTTGGACTTCGTAGCTTGTCTAATAGTCATTTTCTTTTGAAGCCCAGTTTGTAAGGTATTCTTTTGCTGAGCCGCTGCTTCTGCATGAATCAGGAATTGATTGCTGTAGCTTGGTGATGACCTTGCTGATTTTATATTAAGTGCTGAACATCACAGGCATTTTAAGTGGCCTGAGGATTGTTTAATAACTGATTTCTTTTTCTAGTGGTACTCTAATTGCAATTTGTACTCAGTCTAGTGCTCTGACAGCTAATATGAGTTCAGTAGTTTCAAGGGCTTCATGCATTATTTGCCGTGGATGGCCAAGGATCTTGGCTGAGAAGCAGTAAAACACGGATCGGTTTTGCCCAGACCCCTCTCTGGAAGCTATATGGGTATCCAAGAAAGGGAATCTGACTAAATTCTACCAAGGCCCTCCACTCCACCAGAATTGTAGTGTGGAATGATCCACTTGGTAAGAAAAGAAAAAAAAGAGAGAGAGAAAAAAACACTTCATCCTTATTACAGGTGCACATTTGAAAGTCCCAGGGATACTTGAATCTCTGTGGGAGTGATTATGAAACTTCTTTTCACAACAGACAATGGGATAATCAAACCTGAATCTTTTT
>PVIY010041942.1:0-21293 GCA_004026745.1 Myrmecophaga tridactyla | reverse complement strand
CACCCCGGGGAAAGCTGTTGGAACCCAAGGGCCTGGAGAGAAGACCAGCAGAGACCATCCTGTGCCTTCCACATAAGAAAGAGCCTCAGTGGAAAGTTAGCTGCCTTTCCTCTGAAGAACCAACAAAATAAATCCCCTTTTATTGAAAGCCAATCCGTCTCTGGTGTGTTGCATTCCGGCAGCTAGCAAACTAGAACAAGCAGGATAATACATAAGTCATAGAGTTATGGTGAGGATTAAATATGATTTTTTGAAAATGACAACAATATCTAGCAAGTTTTGAATACTTACTAAATACTAGGCACTTTGAGAAGTACTTTACGTGTATATCATTTCATCTTCAACAGTTAAATGTTGTTGTCCCCGCATATAAAGATCATGGCACATAGTAGGTGCTAAATCAATATTCCTGCCTTTCCCTGTCTGTATTTAAGAAGCAGCTACATGTGTAATACACCTTAAACAGAGTAGCTAATTCACTTTTTAAATTGATACTTGAAGAGGAAAAATGCAAAAAACTGGATTATTTACTTATTTAAAAAAGTTTTTTATCAGTAATGCTGGATAAGAAAAATGTTACTATTATCTGTAATGATAGGACTTTTCTCCTATCCTTTGTAGATTTCTTCATCCCTCTATGGCTGTTTGTTTTCAATTAGAAAGCTTAACCAGTCTTTAAAAACCTTTATAATTTTCCTTAAACTAACCTGGTCAATTTTTAAATTCTGTCTTGTACATTCCCTTATGACTGCTTTTCAGAGAGTTTCATAAATCCTTGGCCATTTTTTGCCATCTAGTTAAAAATCCTCATCTGTAATGGAATAATAATTTTTTGAAAGATAACATTTATTATCATACTTTATTTTGTTTTGTTTGAGAAAGGCTTTGTTTGAAGAATAGTATATTTTCCTGGAAGAGATTAAAAAGGAAAGTAAAGACATGGAGATTATGAAATGAGGAATGCTTTGAGTTACTCGGGAGTTGATGGCGACAAACATTTATCTCCTTGACATGTCTTGTTAGAACACCAGTGCTTACTTTATAGGTTTGTTATAGCCATAATCTATTGAGTAAGCACTCAATGAAAGATCTTAAATTTTGTTTCATGACTTCATATATGTGAATATAGTAGGTAAATTTCTCATGGAGTTTTTAATCCAGCAGTTCCCGAAAAGGATTTCAGGTAATTCCTAAAAGAAACTGCTGTATTAAGCAGTTTGATTAAGGTCACACAGCTAGTAAAAAGTGAAACTGGTATTCATGTGATTTCAAAGCCTGTGGTCTTTCCCATTCCTAGTGTCCCCCCATCCCCCAAAGCAATGCCTCCTTGTTTGTATTTGCCACTTCCCTTCTTAATCTTGATGTAGTTGCTGGGTGATTCATTTGCCAACTTGAGATATCTCTTTCATGGTCCCATAGTGTGTTATATCCTAGTTAGAAACGATATTTTACGAGGTGTGGTCCAATTTGACATGCTGAGTTCTACTCCTTAGCATTGCCCATGCACATGTTTATGCCCAAGCCTGATGAGTTCAGGGAACTGGAGGAGTCCTTGATCTGCATGCAATAGAGGAGGTATAGTATGCATTAGTTCAAGAAAAGGGGGCCTTTCACCTGAGGATGGGGCTCATGTCCTTACAGGAAAGAGAGGCATTGCCTTATCTTGTACTCTGTTGCTGTAATTAGTTAGTCAGACTAGAGGAGGGTAAAGGGAGCAGCATGAACAAGTGTATGGAGGGACACTGAAACATCTTGGAGTGATTATGACACTGTCGGCACTTAGGTGTGATTATAGTGCCTGAGAAAAGGCTCGGAGAGAGATGATACTAGAGAGCTCAGGCAAGGGCTAGGATGTAGAGGGCCTTATTTGCCATAAACTGAAGGAACATGCCCAGGAGTTGGACTTTATCCTACTATCTATCCAAGACATTCAGGGGAGTAAGTTGATTAGGTTGTATTTTAGAGACCCTTCTGCACTTTCTGTTCTGGAAGTCTGCAGACCCTATTTCACTGATGACTTTGGAAGGAAAACAAGGGAACTGAGGATGATATAGAATTAAGGAAGCTAGGTGAATAACTATGTCAGATGGATAAGAACAGAAATCAAGCTAATAAAATGTAATTAAAAATACCACCTTTTCAGTCAGCAACGCAGTAGCAGAATATAAGCTTCGGTCTTCTGCTCTCTGGGACAGGAAAGAGGGAAGAAGGGAGAAATTAAACTTCTCCCAAGAATTAATAAAAACCCTTATATTCTCTGCATTTTTACCAATATTTGGTGCTGTTAGCAAAAGGGAAATTGCCTCTTTAAGTGTCAGCCTATCATTCTAGCAGTTTCACAGAGTTGGGAAACATTTGTTGAGAAGGAGAGGATTTTTCTTTTTCTTTCTTTTTTTTTTTTTTTCACAACCACCACAAAAGCCAATACCCTCAAGCCAGTTTAGCTCTGAAATGAGAGCATGGTTATACATCGAAGTGAAAACAACTTATACTGGTAGAATTTTCTAAAAAAATTCTTGAGAAGGAAGGCTTCCCATTACAGGGACTGTACATCATATGATTTCCAACTTTTTGTGATTTATTTCCTTTTCCAAATGAAGTCTCTCATTAGGAAAAGTGGTCTCTAAAATCATGCCATAGACCGTGGATTCAACAGATTGAGCGCCATCTGTTGGTTTTGTTTTAATGGATTAAGAATTGCATTTATTTTAGTGTTGCAAAATTATGAAGCTTGAAGGCAATATGAATTTGGATGATTCACAGTAGTAATATTTAAAATAATAGTTTAGCGTTAACACTGGAAGAGGCAGGTTATAGGGATTTCCCATATGTTTTACTCATCTATCCATACCATAGATAAAAGGAGCATCAGAACAGGGTTTTCACAATCACTCAGTCACTTTGTGAAAGCTATGTCATTATACAGTCATCTTAAAGAAACATGGCTACTGGAACACAACTCTACAGTTTCAGGCACTTCTTACTAGCCTCTCTCATACACCTCAAACCAAAAAGGGATTATCTATATAATGTGTAAGAATAACCTCCAGGATAACCTCTCAACTCTATTTGAAATCTCTCAGCCACTGATACCTTATTTTGTCTCATTTCTCTCTTCCCCCTTTCAGTCGAGAAGGTTTTCTCAATCCCTTGATGCTGATTCCCAGCTCATTCTAGGATTTCTGTCCCATGCTGCCAGAGAGGTTTACACCCCTGGGAGTCATGTCCCACATAGAGAGAGGGAGGGCGGTGAGTTTGCTTGCCATGTTGGCTGAGAGATAGGCCATATATGAGCAGCAAAAGAGGTTCTCGGGGGTGGGGTGGGATGGTGTGCGTGCGACTCTTAGGCCTAATTTTAAGTAGACTTAGCTTATCCTTTGTGGGGGTAAGTTTCATATGAACAAACCCCAAGTCTGAGGGTTTGGCCTATTGATTTTGTTACTCTCACTGCTTGTGAGAATATCTGGCCTTCTCCAAATGAATTTTCCTTCTTTCTTACCATTCCTCCAAGGGGACTTTGCAAATACTTTTTTTATTCACTGTTCAAATCACTCTAGGATTTATCGGGGCATCACTCTGGACGAAATCTCAAGCCCTATTCAAGGTTCCATGTACTTACGGTGTTCAATTAAACTGTCCATATAAGTTATATTAGGAGATGCACTAGTCAAAATGTAAATTTTGTACCAAGTAAACATTTTTTGCTTTAGTCTCACACATAAGTTAGTTTTAAAATATGAATTACCATCTATTTGCAACACCCTGCAGTATTGACATTCCTATGTTCTTCCTCATGCAAAAACATTTTTAAATTTGTACACTATTTTTGTACACTATCATTGTACACTCTAGGCATTCCTAGATTATACATACCATCTGTCTTTATTGTCTTTCTTTCCTTCTGATTTCATTTGTGCCCCCAACCCTCCTCCCTCTATCATTCTCACATTCAGCTTCATTCAGTGTACTCACATTATTGTATTATAGTTAGGTAGTATTGTGCTATTCATTTCTGCATTTTTACAGTCAGTCCTATTGCACAATCTGTATCCCTTCAGCTCCAATTACCCCATTTCTACCCTCTTTCTCTCTCCTGATGGTCTCTGTTCTTAACTGAAATTCTCCAAGTTCATTCATTATTGTTAGCTCATGTTCTAGTTTTCTAGCTGCTGGAATGCAACACACCAGAGATGGATTGGCTTTTAATAAAAGGGGATTTATTTTGTTAGTTCTTCAGAGGAAAGGCAGCTAATTTTCAAATGAGGTTCTTTCTTACATGGGAAGGCACAAGGGTGATCTCTGCTGGCCTTATCTCCAGGCCTCTGGGTTCCAACAGCTTTACCCAGGGTGGTTTCTTTCTGCATCTCCAAAGGCCTGGGCTGAGCTGCGAGTGCTGAGATGAGTTTTGCTGAGCTGCTTGGGCTGTGCTATATTGCACTCTCTCATTTAAGCACCAGCCAATTAAGTCAGACATCATTCATTGTAGCAGGCACTTCTCTTAGCTGACTGCAGATGTAATGAGCAACAGATGAGGTTCAGGTACCATTAGCTCATGTCCGCAGCAACAGAACTAGGTGCCTTCACCTGGCCAAGTTGACAACTGAATGACTACCACAGTTCATATCAGTGAGACCGTACAGTATTTGTCCTTTTGTTTCTAGCGAATTGCACTCAGCATAATGTCAAGATTAATTCATGTTATTGCATACTTCTTGACTTTATTCTGTCTGACAGCTGCATAATATTCCATCGTACGTATATACCACAGCTTGTTTAGCCACTCATCTGTTGATGGACATTTGGTCTGTTTCCATCTCTTGGCAATTGTAAATAATGCTGCTATAAACATTGGTATGTAGGGTGGGCCATGGTGGCTCAGCAGGCAGAGTTGTCGCTTGCCATGCCAGAGACCTGGGTTTGATTCCCAGTGCCTGCCCATGCCAAAAACAAAAAACCATTGGTGTGCAAATATCTATTTGTGTCCTTGCCCTCATGTCCTCTGAGTAGACACCTAGCAATGGTGTTGCCAGATGGTATGGCAATTCTATACTTAGCTTCCTGAGGAACTGCCCAACTACTTTCCACAGCAGTTGTAACATTTTACATTCCCACCAACAGTGGATAAGTGTTCTGTTTCTCCACATCCTCTCCAGCACTTGTCGTTTTCTGTTTTATTGATAGTGGCCATTCTGGTGGGTATAAGATGATATCTCCTTGTGGTTTTGATTTGCATTTCCCTAAAAGCCAGTGAAGTTGAGCATCTTTTCATGTGCCTTTTGGCCATTTGTATTACCTCCTCTGAGAAGTGTCTCTTCACATCTTTTGTCCATTTTATAATTGGGTTGTTTGTCTTTTTGTTGTTCAGTTGAACAGTCTCTTTATATATTCTATATACTAGACCCTTCTCTGATATATCATTTCCAAAAACTGTCTCCCATTGTGTAGACTGTCCTTTTACTTTCTTGACAAAGTTCTTTGATGCACAAAAGTGTTCAATTTTGAGGCATTCCCATTTATCTATTTCTTCAATGCTTGTGCTTTGGATCTAGGAAACTGCCTCCTATTAAAAGATTTATAAGATATTTCCCTATATTTTCTTCTTAAAGTTTTGTGGTCTTAGATCTAATGCTTAGGTCTTTGATCCATTTTGAGTTAATTTTTGTATGGCTTGTGAGATATGAATCCTCTTTCATTCTTTTACATGTAGATATCCAGTTCTCTAGGCACCATGTATTGAAGAGGCTGTTCTGTCCCAGGTGAGTTGGCTTGACTGCCTTATCAAAGATCAATTGTCCACAGATGAGAGGGTCTATATCTGAACCCTCTATTCTATTCCATTGGTCAGTATACTTATCTTTATGCCAATACCATGCTGTTTTGACCACTGTAGCTTTGTAATACGCCTTAAAGTCGGGTAGTGTGAGACCTCCGACTTCATATTTCTTTCACAGGATGTTTTTAACTATTTGGGGCACTGTGCCCTTCCAGAGAAATTATTGATTTTTCTATATCTAAAAATTAAGTTTTTGGGATTTTAATTGGTATTGTATTAACTCTATACATCAGTTTAGGTGGAATTGACATTTTAACTGTAATAGTCTTCCGATCCGTGAACATGGTGTGCCCTTCCATTTATTTAGGTCTTCTATGATTCTTTTAGCAATTTCTTGTAATTTTCTTTGTATAGATCTTTTGTATCCTTAGTTAAATTTATTCCTAAATATTTTGTTCTTTTGGTTGCAGTTATACATGAAAATTTTTTCTTGATTTCCCCTTCAAATTGTTCATTACTGGTGTATAGAAACACTACAGATTTTTGAGTATTGATCTTGTAACCTTCCACTTTGCTGGACTCATTTATTAGCTCTAGTAGTTTTGCTGGGATTTTTCTGGGTTTTTGACGTATGGTGTATCATTTGCAAACAGTGAGAGTTTTACTTCTTCCTTTCCAATTTTGATGCCTTGTATTTCTTTTTCTTGTCTAATTGCTTTGGCTAGAACTTCCAGCACAACTTTGAATAACAGTGATAATAGTGGACATCCTTGTCTTGTTCCTGATCTTAGAGGGTAAGTTTTCAGTTTTTCCCTATTGAGGACTATGTTAGCTGTGTGTTTTCCATATATTCCCTTTATGTTGAGGAAGTTCCCTTCTATTCCTATCCTTTGAAGTGTTTTCAACAAGAAATGATGTTGAATTTTGTCAAATGCCTTTTCTGCATCAGTCGAGATGATCATGTGGTTTTTCTGCTTGATTTGTTGATATGATGTATTACATTAATCATATGTAATGTAATACATCATATCATTACATGATTCGTTATTTTTTGCTGGCATCTAGGCATTTAATTTCTTTACTTAGTTTATTCTGGAGATTGTTTTCAGTTTTTTACCTACAGTTTTCTTGCTGGATGACTTTGTTTTCTATCTGTTTTTTGACATTCATTTAAGCTCATTCTAGACCTCCAGCTTAGGTTTTGTTTAACAGATCAGAACTTTTCAGTTCTTGTTTACTTGTGTCTTGCCCTGCCTATATGGTGCCTTTTGTTTCCCCCTTCGGAGGGTCTGCTTAGATGTTATAGACCCCAGTCAGATTTTCCTAGGCCAAACTGGCCTCCTCTCAGGCGGAGTCACCTACAACAGTTTTCCCTGAGAGTGAGACCCAGCAGGTTGAAAGACTTTCCCATGAAGCCTCTAGACTCTGTGTTTTTCCTATCCTACCCAGGATGTGGCTTTGTCTGCCTGCGGGTCCTACCAGCATAAGGTGATGTGGTGCCTTTAACTTCAGCAAACTCTCCCTGCTGAGAGTGTGGTTGAGACAGAGGAGAGGTTGTAGTCTAGCTTTAATGGCTTCAGTTTTCCAGACCGTGGGGTCTGAATTCCTTGAGGGAGGTATTCCACCTGAACAGGGCCCTACCCCTCTCCTGGGAAAGGCACATCCTGCAGACAAGCTGTCAGACAAGCTTAATTCTGCCCTTGGCAGTTGGAGCCTGAGAAGCCCTGCAGTTATATCCAAAGAGCAATCAAGCCTTAGAAACATGGCCACAAAAAAAGAAAAGAAAAAAAAATCCTTTTCAGAACAGAACCCCTGTTCCTTGGATTTGCGAATCAAGAGCTTAAGTTGGTATGTTGCTCTGTGTTATCTTAGGTCCTGTGGGCCCTCTCCTTTCCTTCAGGGCCCAAACGCTTTCAAGTATTTTGTGCTGTCCGATCAAAAAAAACTTTTTCTTTTCTTTTCTTTATTTTTCTGTCAGCCCTGCCCCTTCTGCACCAGGGCAAAACCCAGCAGCCTCAGCTTTTACCCGAAGTTCAGCTGAGCTGGGGTCCTATATCTAGTAGTCAGAATTTGTTAATTCCACAAATTGGAGCTTGGTAGCGTTCAGCACCTTGCTGCTAGTAAAGTCCCTTTCTTTTCCCCTCTGGGAAGCAGCCTTTGGGAGAGGGGCCCTGGCCGCTGTGGCTTAGGGGACTCACGGGTCTGGGTGGGATTGCAGTCAGTCCAGCTTGTCCAAAATGGTGTATGCTATGTGTCTGGTCACTGATGTGGCCCCAGCAGTTGTTCTGTACTGTTCCTGGCTATTTCACTAGCTGTTCTGGAAGAGGAACTAAATCCCACATCCCACTAAGTCACCATCATCCCCAGATCTTTTCTAACATCCTGTCTTGCTAACTATCTGTTGGATATATCATACCTATAATTACCCATCCTGTTTGTGGTCATTCTGTTTCTCACAAATCATTCCCCACAGCTCCCTACTTTCCTAAAAGAAGGAACCCTCCTTTTCTGATAATGTTGTTTCATGTTTGCTGTTCTAGTTTGCTAGCTGCTGGAATGCAATATACCAGAAATGGAATGACTTTTAAAAAGGGGAATTTAATAAGTTGTAAGTTTACAGTTCTAAGTCTGAGATAATGTCCCAATTAAAATAAGTCTATAGAATGTCCAATTTAAGGCATCTGGAGAAAGATACCTTGACGTTTCTCTCTCAGCTACAAGGACAACATGGCGGCATCTGCTGGCTTTCTTGTGGCTCTGCCAAAAGGGGCTTTCTCCAAAATGTTTCCTCTTTTAAAGGATTCCAGTAAGCAGCTCCACCTTCAGTGGGTGGCGACATACCTCCATGGAAATCATCTAATCAAAAGTTACCACCCACAATTGGGTGGGTCACATCTCCATGGGAACAATCAAAATGCTCCCACCCAGCAATATTGAATGAGGATTAATTGACATGGCTTTTCTGGGGTCCACCACAGATTCAAACTGGCACAACCGTCTTCCCTGTCTTTTCGCCCCCGTCTAATCAGTTACTATATTTCATCAAATTATTATTAATAGGAAGTCTTTCCCACCTTTATTTCTTTTTAGCATGTCTTACTGCCATAGCTGTTCAAGCTCTTTTTACTTCCGCACACTGTTTTTGTAATAATTTTTCCCAGTTGATTTCCTTTCTTCTATTTTCTTTCTCCTTCCTAAGAAATTGCTGTGAGATAAATCTTTCTAGAATATTTGCTTCTTTTAACATGCCACTTCACTCACACACAATACGTACCATTCAAGGCTTTATTTTTTTTTTCCTTGCCTATACAGGTTCAAGCATAAGTTGATTGGGTTGCTGTTGGAATTCTACATACTCTGACCTCTACAACCTTTATTCATTCAAATTGTTACTGACCAGCTTTCTAGTGCTAGACAGCCATATGTGAAATCCTCAAAAAGATAAAGTTATTGTTTTCCACAATGTGCAGATGATTATGAGAACATGTTGTCCAAACAATCACAATCCAGTGGCATAAGTGCACACGTAAACATACTTCTCTGCCTTCTTCATACATCCTGAGGTCTGAGCCTGGATTTACCCTAACTGGAACTTCCTACTGCGGGAACTTCCTCCTGCTGATCTCCCCTTCACTGCCTCCCTTTCTTCTGTCTTCCTTGCTCTTAGCACCCTCTTCCTTCTCAGTTCCTATAGCCCTTTTGATGTTTGCTACTTGCTACTTAACATTTGTTTCTTCTGTTAGTAATTACCTCTATATATGTTTCCTTTTCTTCCATCTAACTTTTGTTTCCTGCTCTTAATCTCAGGTCCAGATTGTGGAAAGATTACAGATTTTGGAATCCTATTTTAATTTGAATCACAGTTGTAGCCCTTTGTTCTTAGCAAGATACTCAGATTCTGTAAGCTACACTTTTCTCATCTCTAATTGGGCATAAAGATACTTGTCTTGCAGTAATTGTAAAGCACCTAGTTCAGTGCCTGAGCTGAAGTAGGCAGTCAGAGAACACTAGTTGTTAAATCAGTGTTGACTCATCTTTCTCCCTTGACCAGACTCCTGTACTATTTCTTGTTTGTTAAAACTGGATTAGTGATGTAAATGTCTCCTATGCTGTATTATTTACCTTTCTTATATCCTCAGGTAGGAGATTCTTTGTACGAGAGTGAAGACAGGCTTCCTTGTTCCTAGTGTGGGCTGAGCAGCAAAGGGACTTTATGAAGTTTGCTGTTGAAGACAGAGCATTGTCCACGTCTATAGTGAAGAGCTTCCCATATCCCTAGGCCTTAATTCCTTTGAAACCTTTTGGATTTTTTAAAACTTATTTTTAATATTTTGAAACATTTTAGTTGTAAATAATTTCAAGTTTATAAAAAGTTGCAAAAGTGTTGTACATAGGATGCCTGTATACCCTTTACTAGGGGCAACAGTTCTTAATAGTTCACCTACTGTTAACATTTTAGCCCATTTGTTTTATTATTTACACCCTATCTAGCTATCAACTTATAAATAAACGTGTAATTTTTTTCCTGAATTATCTGTTTCATACATCCTTTACCTCTAAATATTTCAGTATGTATTTCCATTGAGCAGAGATATTCTCTTATGTAATCACAGTATAGTTATCGACTTCATGGATTTATATTAACACAGTACCTTAATGTGTCCATTTCCAGTTTTGTCAGCTGTCCTTTATAGTAGCATTCTCCTTCAGTGTAGGATCCACTCTAGGGCTAAGTATCCCATTTAGGTATCTTGTCTCTTTCAAACCCCTTTAATCTGGAACATGTCCACAATCTTTGTTTTTTATGGCATTGGTAGTTTTGAAGAATGTAGAGCATCCCTTTCTTCCCCTCCACTTCAGCGAACATCCCTCATTTTTGTCAGCTGTTTCCTTGTGATTAGACTGAGGTTTTGCATTCTTGGTTAGAGTACTGCCTAGGTAATGTTATGTCCTTCTCAGGGTATCACAACTGGAGGTACACAGGATCCATCTGTCTTCACTGGGGATGTTGATTTTGATTACCCAGTCAAAATATTGGCAGATTTCTTCACTGTATACGTGTTTTTTGTTTGTGTTTTTACTTATTTCTTTTGCCCCCTCCATTGCAACTAATAAGCAGTCTGTAGGGGAGATACTTTGAGTGAAGTAAATATCCTATTCTTCATCAGAATTTCTCCCTAGATTGAGCGTTCATTGATACTTTTTGCCAGATTCAGTCTTTATTATCATGTTTGTGAAATGGTAATTTTATGTTTCTTTAGCACTGTCTCTACTTTTACCATTTGGCCCTTAGCAATTACTATAAGCAAGAGTCCTCTCTTCTCCCTTATTTATTTATCTGTTGATTATCTGTTCGAACTCCTGGTTTCCTAGTTTTTTTCAGTGGTTGTAATTCGTCACTGTTCTTAATTGTTTTGGTCTTCACATTGTCCCAGATTTGGCCAGAGGACCCCACTTCATCTGGCTGTTGTGTTCTTAAGACATGTGCCCAGTCATTTTCTTAAGTATTTCCTTATTTTCTGGTAAAACAAAATGTTCCAGGTTCATCTTGTACCTCCTCTGCTTCAGGGCTGTAACTGGCCATTTGTCTGAAGAGCCATGGATCCTGTCATTGGGAAATGATATCAGTGGCCAAGATCTGAGCCCTAAGAATGCTCATTGCCTCTGGGGTATCCCTGCCTTAAATTGGGTGAAATTTAATGAAATTGAACACAAGCGCCCATGAGTAGGCAAGGTACAGACTGTGCTTTAGTCTATGGGAAAACTCTGGCTGGCTGTCAATCTTCGGTTGCTTAAGAAGTGATTAGGCAAAGTGTTATCTGTTGCCTATACTATTATGTTTAAAAGAGAGAAGGAAGCTGTGTAAAGCAGATAGTATCTGTGATTATGCTGAAGTCTCCCTTTGGTGTTACACTTTGGACTGTTATATTATAAAGGTACTGCTTTATAGTAGTGCTTAGTATTACTTAGCCTCTTTGTTTCATTTTCTTCATAAGAAGTGAATATATAAAAATATATGTAAACATAAACCTTGTTATTTTGGTAAACCTATAAATTGATTTGAGAAGACTTGTAAAACTCCTTTTTAAACTTCTGGAATTAAGGTAGTTAATTGTTATAATATCATAATTCTGGGACCCTGCAGTCATGTCTTTACTGAATTCATTTGCTTGCAGCAAGTTAAAAACAATCTCTGGGATATACTCTAATTTTGCACTTTCAAACTGAGTATTTGGTCATCTTATAAAATGTTTGAGCAAATTGGTTTTTTTTGAAACTTTGTTTTGAAATAATTTTAAACTTACAGAAAAGTTGTAAAAATTGTAGAAAGATATCCCATATACTCTAAACCTTATAAATGTAAACATTTTTCATAATTTTTTGTCTCAGAATCATTTGAGAATAAGTTGCAGAAACTATGCCCCTTTACCCTAAATATTCCGTTGTGTATTTCCTAAGAACAAAGATACTCTTTTACATAATGACAGCATAATTACCCAAACCTGAAATTTTAACATTGATAAATTGTAACATCTGTAGCCTTCATTCAATTTTTGCCAACTGTGCCAAAAATGTCCTTAGAAGCAATTTTTTTTTCTTGTTCAAGGTGTAGTCCAGGGTCCGGTGCATTTAGATAGCAGGTCTTTTAGTGTCCTTTTATCTGGAACAATGCCTCAGCCTTTCTCTTTCATGAATGACATTTTTGAAAAATACAAGTCAGCTTTTTTTTTTTTTTTTTACAAAAGCCCCTTACTTTGGGTCTGTCTGATGTTTTCTCCTGATTAGAGTTAGGTTGTGCATTTTCATTACTAATGCCGCATACGTGAGACTGGGTCATCATATCGCAGACCTAGATGTTAGCTTGTTTCATTATTGGTGATGTTACCAGTATCTCCTTTATCAGTTGGTATCTGCCAGGTTTCTCCACAGTAAGGTTAACTCTTTTTCCTTTTGTAGTTTATTAATGAGCAGATTATTTTTAGAACAGTGTTTTATTTTCTTTTAAAAATAATCTTTCTTTATTATAAAAAGAAAAGAATAGCATAAGAATATAAAAAAGTACTCTCAGTCACCAGCTAAACAGTTATCTGCTTTTAAAGTTTTATGGTCTTTTCTTTCTTTTCAGATCTATACGTTAAGCATCTGCTACTTATTCTCAACAAAAGGGATCAATAAAAGAAAGTCTTGCTCTCATACAGCATACATTCTGGTAAATAATGATAGCTGTCATTTATTGTGTGTCGTGCACTGCTATAGGTGCTGTAGGTACTTTCATCAATTATTTAATTCTTAAACCTTACAACGTAAGGTACGATTGTTGTCCTGTCTTATGGCACAGAGAATTTAAGTGGTATTCCCCAGATTAAAAGCTAGAAAATGATGTACCATACGTACTGTGAGCCACACCTAGGTAATCAGAAACCATCTCCTTAACCACTGTGGTGTGTGTGTTTGTGTGTGTGTGTTTATTTGTATTAAGTCAATTGCACAAATTCTTTTTGATGTTCAGTTTTTCTCAAAATTGGTAGTATCTTTTTGACAGTATGCCATTAGTCTTTCTTTTTTCTTTATCGTCACATAGTTGTGTATTCATCACCATGGTAGTTTTAGAACAGTTGCATCGCTCTACAAAAATAAATGAAAAATACTCATACATCCCATACTCCTTACTCCTCCCTCTCATTAACCACTAGTATTTCATTCTACCCATTTTTTTACCCCTAATCCCCCCCCTTTTGTTTATTTTTGTTCTTATTTTTTTTTAACTCATCTGTGCATACTCTGCATAAAGGGAGCGTCAAGTTGGCTTAGAGAGAGAGACCACATTTGAGCAACAAAAGATGTGGGTGTGACTCTTAGGTATAATTATAAGTAGGCGTAGATTCTCCTTTACAGGTATAAGTTTCATAGGGGTGAGCCCCAAGATAGAGGCTCAGCCTATTGATTTGGTTGGCCCCACTGCTTGAGAGAATATTAGGAATTTCCCGGATTGGGTATTTTAATATTTTCTCCTTTCTCCCCAGTTCCCCAAGGTAGGGGGTATATTGGGGCATCACACTAACCTGTACAAACCAACAAGATCTCATTCCCTATTCAAGATTCCATGTAATTATGGTGTTTGAGTAAGTTGACCATACAAGTTAAATTAGATAATGCACTACAAAAAAATATAAAATTTGCACCAAATAAACATTTCATTCTTTGGTCTTACACAGGAGTTGAAGTTTTAAAATATAGATCATATCATTCTTTATCCTATATTCTGATGTACCTTAGTCCTATCCAGATCAGTTTCATTCATATCTCTAATCGAAGTCTGATCACTTTTTCAGCTTTTTAAACAGTTGTTGTATGGGGTAATGCTGTCTATCATTGCTTCAGAGCTCTAGCTCTGAGTCTCAGGTGTCATACAAATACCCGAATTTCCCTCCAGGGAATGATCAGGTTATACACATAATAGCTCAGCATCTCAAAATTTCGAAGTAACAGTTACCCTTTAATCTTATTCCCTTAATCTCTGTTATCTTCCCCTTTCTCAGGGCCCTGCTCTTTCCACCCAACTCAACACTGTAATCCATCTTTATGCAGCCCCCAGATACCTCTCCCTTCATGATTCCATTTTCCTCCTAATCAAGTTACTATCCCAAAGTAAAGGAAGTCCCCAGTTGTCAGTCTCAGTTGGAATACTGAGAGCTTTCCAGCAGGAGTTGGGGTCTCATGTAGAGAAGAAATCCTTGATTTATAAAAGAATTTCTATGTTAGAAATATGAGTGAAAAAAGTTTTTTGGTTTTTTTTTTTTGGTTATTAATTAGTGTATAAAGATGAATACAGCACTATTAACATAGTATTTTTATGGTATAAAAATGGGGAGAATGGGGAGAACAGAGACCTTAGTTACCATTTAAAACCCTGCTTTTATTGGGAAGTAAGTGATTAATCAGTTGTGGTTTGGACTACAATCTATTTGTAATTTGGGGATCACCTGTACTTACAAACTGGAGGCTGGTATAGATGGTGTTTTTCATCAGTTCTTGTGCCATCTGTCAGCAAAAACTAATTAGGACCCTGTAAAAAAACCATAAAGTATAAGGATACATTTCTTGTCACTGAAGAAATCTGGAAAACATCTTTGTAAGGATACCATTTTTTGTTTCTTGAGTTCAAATTATTGGAACACTGGAGATGTAGATGCATTTCCTTTATAGGGTTAGGTCAAACTAAATTTGTAATAGAGAATGTTCTGAAAAATAGCCCTTGTTGATACATTTCTCTGTTGTAATTTGAAACTTGACAGACTTGTTAACTGGGCAGTCAACCTGCCTTATCCATTTATTCCTGGGGCCTGGTCCTTCCCTTGAACAGCATAGTCATTTACCAAGGCTTCTCTCAAGGAGGGTGTGAGTAAGGCAACCACCCACTGCAAAATTCTTTCTTACATAGGTTTTTCAGTTTTATTTTTCCACCACCACAACTTGCTTAATCTTTCAAGGCCATCTCAAGTAATACTCAGTGCCTGGTATTACTGCAGTTTAAACAGGAGCTGTGGCTGAAATGCAGAGCAGGAATGTTTGTTTGATCTCAGTAACTTTTTCAGAGTACAGAGAATACTCCTTTGGGAAAAATGGGTCCTTTAATTCCTGAATTTCAGATGGCTTTGAAGTGAGTGAGACTTCTGTGTTCTCTCTCCCGCTTTTTTAGTACAGTTTTATTGAGATATAGTCACACTCCACACAAACCATTCTAAGTATACAATCACTGGCTCACAGTATTGTCACACAGTTGTATGTACAATCCCATGATCAATTTTAGAACATTTTTGTTACTCCAAAAAATAATAAAAATAAAAAATAAAAACAAAATCCTTCTATATCCCTTATACCCCCATTATTGACCCATAGTATTCCTGTAGCATATTTGTTACTGTTGATAAAAGAGTATTAAAATATTACTGTTAACTATAATTCATAGTTTGTAATAAGTACATTTTTTTCCATTTACCCCTCTATAATTAACTCCTTGTAATAGTGGTGTACATTTGTTCTGGTTCATGAAAGAACTTTTTAACATTTGTTCAGTTAATTATGGACATCATCCATCTCAAGATTTACTGTGTTAAATATTCTCATGTTTTAACTATCAACTTTCCTTCTGGTGACATATATCACTCTAAACTCCCCCTTTCTACCATATTCACACCGTTCAGCACTGCTAATTATTCTCACAATAATGTGCTACCATCACTTCTGTCCATTTCCAAACATTTAAGTTCAACTTATTAACCATTCTGCACATATTAAGCAACTACTTCTCATTCTTTAACTTCATTCTCTATCCGATAATCTATGTTCCATATTTCATGTATTATAAATTTCTATATTATAATTAATTCATATCAGTGAGCTCATACAATATTTGTCCTTTTGTGTCTGACTCATATCACTTAACATAATGTTCTCAAGGTTCGTCCATATTGTTAAGTGCTTCAGGACTTTATTCCTTCTTACTGCTGAATAATACTCTATTGTATGTTTATACCACATTTGTTTATCCATTTATCTGTTCATGGACACTTGGGTTGTTTCCATCTTTTGGCAATTGTGAGTGAGTAATGCCACTATTAGGTATGAGGTGGTATCTCATTCTAGTTTTGATCTGCATTTCCCTTATAGCCAATGAAAATGAGCATCTCTTCATGTGCTTTTGAGCTATCTGTATTTGCTCTTCAGGAAAATGCCTTATCTTTAGCCCATTTTATAATTGGGTTGTTTGTTCTTTTGTTGTTGAGTTGTATGATTTCTTTGTATATACAAGAAATCAAACCTTTGTCTGATATGTGATTTCCAAATATTTTCTCCCATTGAGTTGGCTGCCTCTTCACCTTTTTGACAAAGTTTTTTGAGGTGCAGAAGCATTTGATTTTGAGGAATTCCCATCTATCTATTTTTTTCTTTTGTTACTTGTGCTTAGGGTGTAAAGTTTAGGAAGCTGCCTCCTATTACTTGGCTTTGAAGATGTTTCCCTACGTTTTCTTCTAGAAGTTTTATGGTGTTAGTTCTTCTATTTAGGTGATTGGTCCGCTTTGAGTTAATTTTTGTGTAGGGTGCAAGATGGGTTCCTCTTTCATTCTTTTGGCTATTCATAATCTAGTTCTTCCATGCCCAATTATTGAAAAGACTTTTTGGTCCCAGTTCAGAGGATTTGGGGGCTTTGTCAAACATCAGTTGACTGTAGATTTGGTGGTCTGTTTCTGCACTCTCGATGAGATTCCATTCATCAATGCTTCTGTCTTCGTGCTAGTACTGGGCTGTTTTGACCAGTGTGGCTTTATAATAGGTTTTAAAGTCAGGGAGTGTTAACCCTCCCACTTCATTCTTCTTTTCTAGGATGCTTTTTAGCTATTTGGTATCTTTTTCCCTTCCAGATGAATTTGGAAACTAGCTCTTCCAAGTCTTCAAAGTAAGCTCTTGGAATTGTGATTGGTACTGTATTGAATCTGTAGATCAATTTGGATAGAATTGACATCTTAACTATATTTAGCTTTCTTATTCATGAGAAGAGAATGTCTTTCCATCTATTTAGATCTCTTTTGATTTCTTTTAGCAGTGTTATGCAGTTTTCTGTGTACAAGTCCTTTATGTCCCTAGTTAAGCTTATTCCTAAATACTTGATTCTGTTAGTTGCTATTTTGAATGGAATTTTTTCCTTAACTGACTCCTCAGCTAGGTCATTGCTTGTGTATAGAAATGTTACTGATTTTTGTACATTAATTTTATATCCTTACACCTTGCTGACTTTATTAGCTTAAGTAACTTTGCTGTTTAGATTTCTCAGTATCTTCCAAGTATAGTATCATATCATCTGCAGATAATGAGAATTTTATTTCTTCCTTTCCAATTTGGATGCCTTTTATTTTTTTGACCAGCCTGATTTCTCTAGCTAGAACAATGTTGAATAATAGTGGGCATCCTTGTCTTGTTTCTCATCTCAGGGGGAAGGCTTTCAGTCTCTTTCCACTGAGTACGATGCTGGCTATTGGTTGTTCATATATTCCCTTTATCATATTGAGGTCGTTACCTTTTTTTTTTCCGTTTTTTTGCCATGGGTAGGCACTGGGAATCAAACCCAGGTCTCCAGCATGAGGTAGTTACCTTTGACTCCTATCTTTTGGAATGTTTTTATCAGAAAGGGATTCTGGATTTTGTTGAATGTGTTTTTAGCATCAATTGAGATGATCATGTGATTTTTCCATTTCAATTTATTAATGTGCTGTATTACATTAATTGATTTTCTTGCGTTGAACCATCCTTGCATTCCTGGTATAAACCCCAGTTGGTCGTGGTGTATAATTCTTTTAATGTGTTGTTGGATTCGATTTGCTGATATTTTATTGAGAATTTTTGCATCTTTGTTCATCAGGGAGATTGGCCTTTAGTTCTCCTTATAGCATCTTTACCTGGTTTTGGTATTAAAATGATTTTAGCTTCATAAAATGAGTCAGGTAGAGTTCTTTTTTCATCAATTTTTTGGAAACGTTTGTTTAGGATTGGTGTCAGTTCTTTTTGGAATGATTGCTAAAATTCTCCTGTGAAGCCATCTGGCCCTGGGCTTTTCTTTGTGGGAAGATTTTTGATGACTGATTGAATCTCTTTACTTGTGATTGGTTTGTTGAGATCTTCTGTTTCTTCTTGAGTCAGTGTAGCGTGTTTTGTGTGTCTCCGGGAATTCGCCTATTTCATCTAAGTTGTCTAGTTTGTGCCATATAGTTGTTCATAATATCCTCTTATGATTTTTTTTTTATTTCTTCAGGGTTTGTGGTAATGCACCCCTTCTCATTTCTGATTTTGTTTATTTGCATCCTTTCTCTTTTTCTTTGTCAGTCTTTGCTAGTGGCCCATCAATTCTATTGATTTTCTCAAAGAACCAACTTTTGGTTTTATTGCTATTTTTCTATTGTTATTTTGTTCCCCTATTCATTTATCACTGTTTTAATCTTTGTTATTTCTCTTCTTCTATTTGCTTTGATGTTAGTTTGCTGTTCTTTTTCAAGTTCCTCTAGGTGTGCTGTTAACTCCTTGTTTTTTGCTCTTTCTTGTTTTTTAATATAGGCATTTAGGGCAATAAGTTTCCCTCTCAGCCAAGCCTTTGCCACATCCCATAAGTTCTAATAAGTTGTATTCTTATTTTCACTCATTTCTGGATAGCTACTGATTTCTTTAGCCATTTCTTCTTTGACCCACTGATTGTTTAAGATTGTGTTATTTAATCTCCATGTATTTGTGAATGTTCTTATTCTTTGGTGGTCACTGAGATTAACCTTCATCCCATTGTGATCAGAGAAAGTGCTTTGAATAATTTCAGCATTTTTAAATTTATAAAGACCTGTTTTGTGCTCCAGCACATGATCTATCCTGAAAAATGTTCCATGAGCACTAGAGAAGAATGTAAATCCTTGTGTTTTGGGTGTAGTGATCTATATATGTCTGTTAGGTCTAATTTATTTATCAAGTTATTTAACTTCTCTATTTCCTTGTTGAGCTTCTGTCTGGGTGTTGTGTCTATAGAGGAGAGTCGTATATTGAAGTCTCCTACTATTATTGTTGAAACATCTATTGCTCCCTTCAGTTTTGCCAGTGTCTGTCTCATATACTTTGGCGCTCCTTGACTGGGAGCATAAACATTTATGATTGCTATGTCTTCTTGGTGAATTGACCCTTTGATTAGTATATAGTGTCTTTCTTTGTCACTTATGATGTCTTTACATTTAAAGTTTATTTTGTCTGATATTAGTATAGCTACTCCTGCTTTCTTTTGGTTACAGCTCGTGTGAAAATCTTTTTCCATCCTTTCACTTTCAATCTTTTTTTTGGTATCCTTAGGTCTACGATGAGTCTCTTTAAACAATATATAGCTGGATTATGTTTCTTAATCCATTCTGCCAATCTGTATCTTTTAATTGGTAAATTTAGTCTGTTAACATTCACAGGCATTACTGAAAAGGTGTTTCTTGAATCCACCATCTTATCTTTTCAGTTTGTCAGATCTGTATATTCTTTTCCCTTTTTTCTCTTTGTGTTCTTCAAATTACCCTTAGTGGTGCTCTTCAATTCTGTGCCCTGTTCCAGACCACCCTCTCCTGTCTTTTTTTTTTTTTTTTCAGCTGTCAGAACTCCTTTTAATATTTCTTGTGGGTCTGATCTCTTGTAACAGATTCTTTCAGGACTTCTTTGCATGTGAAAACTTTAATCTCTCCCTCAATTTTGAAGGACAATTTGGCTGGGTACAGAATTCTTAGCTGGAAGTTTTCCTCTTTCACGATCTTGAATATATCATACCACTGCTTTCTCACCTCCAGGGTGCTAGTTGAATAGTCTGAACTCAGTCTTACTTAATTACCCTTGTATGTAGTAGATTGCTTTTCTCTTGCTTCTTTCAGGATTTTCTGCTTCTCCTCATCTTTTGACAGACTGATTAGTATGTATGTGTCTTGGGAAAGGCCTATTTGGATTCATTTTGTTTGGAGTTCGTCGGGCTTCTTTGATTTGTATATTTATCTCCTTTATGAGGTTTGGGAAGTTTTCCCCCATTATATCCTCAACTACTCTTCCTATTCCTTTATTCCTTTCTTCTCCTCCTGGGACACCAGTGATTCTTATATTTGAGCACTTTGTTTTCACTATCATTTTCCTGAGATCCAATTCAATTTTTTCCAACTTTTTTTTTTTTACCATTTACTGTTTTGAGTTGTCGAAGTTAGTTATCCTGTCCTCTAGATCACTTCTTCTTTCTTCTGTCTCTTCAAATCTGGTGTTGTCTGCCTCTAGTATTTTTTTTTATTTGGTTAATAAGAGTCTATGATCTATGTGATATCTGCTATATTTCTATTTATTCTTTCAAATTCTTCTTTATGCTCCTCTGCTGTCTTCTTGATTTCCTTTATGTCATTTGCTATCCCATTTTGTTTATTAAATAAAGTTGTTTGAACATCTTTGATTAGTAGTTCTAGTGTCTGTGTCTCCTCTGGTGTTTTAATGTGGTCATTAGGCAGGGGTATATCTGTCTGCATTGTGATATACTTAAGTGATCTTCTGTTATCTTAGTGACATGTAAGTATCTTGATTGATTTACTTTGGGAGTTGATTTCTTTCAGTAGTCTAAGACCTTGTGTTTGCAGGATGGGTGTACAGCAGGAAGCAGGGCATGGGGTGGAGTACTCAGTACAGTGGTTTGTTTCAGGGCAGGTATGGGCACAGGTTGGGAATGTTATGCCGATGCTTGTGAACGTGGGCACCCAGCGGCCAGGGAGGATGTAACTGTGCGGGTGCACTGGTCTGGGGGGCGTAACCCTGGTGTGCGCTGATCTAAGGCATGGGACTCTTTGTGTGCATGCATAGAGCTGTGCCAGCAGGTCGGCATTATGCCTTCATGGATTGGGGGTAGATGTTACCTGGTTGTGCAGGTCAGCACTTTCTCAGAGTTGGGAAGTGTGGAGGAGGGGCATGCGTGGTTCTAGGACTGTTG
>PVIY010041941.1:0-21295 GCA_004026745.1 Myrmecophaga tridactyla | reverse complement strand
TTATCAGGCAGTTCCCTCCAGCCTCTCTGCTACCTCTTGAGCAACAAGGTGATATCTACTTAATGCGTAAGAATAACCTCCAGGATAACCTCTCGACTCTGTTTGGAATCTCTCCGCCATTGACACTTAGTCTCATTTCACTCTTCCCCCTTTGGTCGAGAAGGTTCTCTCCATCCCTTGATGTTAATTCGCAGCTCATATGAGAGCTTCTTCTTAAGTCTGAGTCATGAGAGCAACTGTACAAATTCTCATAAATGTTTTAACACATTTTGATTTTTAATATTTAATAACATTTCAGAAATTTGCCATTTATCTACTTAATTTTTTTCTTGTTTTAGATGTGTATGTAGGAGGTATTGATTTCTTAATGCTTGGAGAAATTGTCAAAAATTAATTATTATCAAGAGAAGATCTACTTTCATAACACTGGATAAATATGATATAAGGCATCTTTTCATATGAAAACTTTTTACGATCTTTAGAAAATTTTTCTTAGCTAGAGATGTTGATGGATCTAGGATCCCTTAAGGACCTGTAAAGCTGTCTGTAGGCATAGCTTTAAATTGTGTGTCTTTTCCTGTTCAGGTCTATTTTGGGTTGTCAATTACAATAAAAAGAAAGTTTATAGTAAGATTATTTTATTATGGAACATATAGAACAGAGCCAGGAGTCAAAGTACATAACATTCCATTTTAATTGGTCGACACTGTTCTAGTGAGAATAAATTCTCTATAGATAAAGTAAGGAAACCTTGCAAAGAAATACTTTTTATTATATACCCCCCATAAAAACAGGCAACAAAAGTTTTTTGAACCTAATAGAGAAATGTGTAAAAAATGCAGACAATCCAAAAAAGATAACAAGAATAACATGAACATAAATAACAAAAGAGCAAAACCTTTTTGTGTTTTATTCTAAATCAAGCACTGTTTGGGCATAGAAATACTGTATTTCTATTACGTTACTTAATGCTCATCACAATCCTATGAGGTAGACACTAGTATATCATAGAAGCTACACAATGTTAGAAACATAGTTCACAACTTGGGCTTAAATCCTGGTCGCCATTTACTTACTGTGTGGCCTTTGAAAAGCTATTTAATCTCTCTGTGCCTTAGTTTCCTTATCTGAAAAGCTAGTACCTAGCTGTACTATAGTACCTAGCTTATTGGATTGTTGTGAAAATTAAATAAATTGCTATATTAAAAAATTAGCTATATAAATTGCTAATAAATTGCTATAAAAATTGCTTGAAAATATGAACTAGGTTTGTCTGATTTCAAAGCTCTTAACCACTATGCCCTTTCATTCATTCACTCATTCACTTATTCATTCATTCATTCCACAGATATTTACTGAGGATTTATTGAGGTGCTATGCACCGTTCTAGGTGCTGCAGATGCAGGAATTAAGAAAGCCAAACATCCCTGTCTTTGTGAAGCTTAAAATATGGAAAAGTGTTCAACCTCAACAGTAGTCAAAGAACTCGAAATTAAAACTATGTTACATGCTCAAAACAAAACAAAAAAAACTGGTATCAACATACATTTACTGACATTCTGATGCATTGCAAAGTTATTTTAACAAACAGTATGGACATGGATATTAAATATCATAAAAATGTTCCTCTCCTTTATTCCAAGAATCCCAAAGAAATACCCAAAATATACAATTATATTTACAAAGATATTCATTAGAGCATCATTTGTCAAAGGAAAAAAACAAAACTAAACCCCAAAGAAACTTATCAAGAGAGAGATTTTAAATATAAATTCTGATGTGGCCACTTATTCTTTACATTATGTTTTGTTGTGTTATGCGACAATAAAGAAGTTCAAATGACCACTGTGCTAAGTAGAATACTGACCTCCCAAAGTTGTCCATGTCTGAATCCTGAAAACTGTAAATATGTTAGCTTACCTGCCAAGGGGGAATAAAAATAGCAAATGGAATTAAGTTGCTAATCAACTCACCTTAAAATAAGGAGATTATCCTGGAATTTCCTGATGGGCCCAATGTAATCATAAGGGTCCTTGACAGTGGAAGAGAGAAGCAGAAGAGTCAGCGTTGGGGTAATACGATGTGAAAAATATTTGACCAACTGGAGCTAGCTTTGAAGATGGAGGAAGGGGCCATGAGCCAAGGGATGCGGTGGCCTCTCATAGCTGGAAAAGACAAAGAAATAGATGTTTCTATGAAGCCTCCAGAAAGGAATGCAGTGGTGCCAACACCTTGATTTTAGCTGAGTGAGGCCCATTTTGAACTTCTGACCAACAGAACTATACAAAAATAAGTGTATTAAGTCATTAAGTTTGTAGTAATTTGTTACAGCAGTACTAAGAATATCATACAATAGTCTTGGGTGGGAAAACTGCTAAAAACATGCTCCATGCTTCTAGGCTCCTTTCCAACTGAATCTTCAAAATGAGCCCACCATCCTCTTTGATAGGCACTGAATATCTAAAAGGAGATACTTAGAAGAAGAGAGGTGGGTGAGAAGATGGCTTGCTCTTGGGCTCCAATTCTATCTTTAGTTAAATCTTCCATCTTCCTTCCTCTGCTGACACTATGCCTAGCTGGACAGAAAATTTGGCTTTTCAAATTCTGGAAGTCTTCAAACAATCAGATATTCAATAATTTTTTAATTTCCCTCTGGAGACAGAAAGGACATCTCTGAGGAAAGCTATTTGTTTTTTTCCCTCTTTTCTTTCAGATGGTCTTTCTTCAGCTAAACTTGTCTCTTGACTGTAGTTCCTTTTTGAAGGCTAAAGATGTGACCAACATCCTGAGTTTTTCCTACAAATGTTGTAAATGCTGCAGTCCTGAAATACAGCAAGCCTCAGTTTAACCCATAGTTCTGATACCATGGACCAAGGATTGCCAACATTCTTGCCACCAAAGTTAGAGAGATGGACATGTAAATGGAGTTTGTCCAGTAGTAGCCTGCAATCGAGGCATATAACTCAGAGGGGAAAGACTGACTTTTTGCAGAGAAAACTCAGGAAAGTCAGCTCTGGAAGGCAGAGATTTGATCTGTTTGTTTGTACAACAAACAGGGGGCAGTGGCGCCCAATCCTAGGACAGTGCCGAGCACATGGAAGGATTTCTCTAAAAAATGAATAAAAGGAAGTAAGATTTGAATCTTCACAGACTGGTTTCCCACGCAGAACCCATGTAAAGGTGTGTTGGCATGAAGACCTTTGGAATTCGGTTCCTTTGAGGTATTTGTTGTTTTCCCACCCCCATCCCCCCTACACAAGCATGTGTTGGGAGAAGACAGTGTGTTTTATTGAGATATCTTTTTTTTTTTTTTGGCATGGGCAGGCACTAGGAATTGAACCCGGGTCTCTGGCATGGCAGGCAAGAATTCTGCCACTGAGCCACCATTATACCATCCAGATAGTATGTTTTAAAATGCTGTCTTTGAGAGTAGTATGGACTACAGAATTCTTCAGGAAGTTAGTAAAAATGGTTATTAGAATGATTGTGCTGAAATACCCTTTGATTTTGTCCTTTCTGATGTTCACCAGATATTCCTTGCTCTCTCCTTTCCATAGTCACAGTAGCATTGCAGTTCTCCCTTCCCACCGAAGTTCATGTGTGTGTTAGATGGATGTAATAGAAACTTTAAGAGCCAGTGAGCAGAGTCCCCAGTCTACAATCTATGGATGAATAAGAGAGCAAGGAACAAACCATTGTGCTATCAGCCACCATACCCCTTCACACCCAGTGTTCCATTTAATCCTCAATTTTACAAATGAGATAAAACCCAGGCTTGTTCATACCAGTATAATCCTGGGGCTGTGCTTTCCAACACCACAGTATCAGTCACTTGGGACTTCTGTTGTAAGTGTAAAAGCCATACCAGATTCAAAGTCTGAGTCTGAAAAATAAATGGAAAAAATTTCATTAATGCATTTTTATATTGATTACATGGTGAAATAATAATTGGATCCATTGGTTTCAGTAAAATATATTATTAAAGTGAATTTCACCTCTTTATTTTTGCTTTTAAAAAACATAGCTACTGAAACTTTTAAATGATATACACAGCTTGCATTTGAGACTTGTGCCCCATTTCTGTGGATAGCACTGGTTTTACAGGTTGTAGAATGAGGAACCAGAGATGATTTAGTGCTTCTGACTGGAAATTTAGTGCTCTTTCTAACATACATTCCCTTTCTCCCAGAGCTAATTTGTCTGGTGAAGGTGGTTTGGCTGACCGCTCACCTAAATTTATTTATTCATGGATTCATAAAACAAATATTTATTGAATAGCTACTATATGCAAAACTCTGTGGGAGGGCAGTATGATTTTGCTCTGCCCAGAATTCGCCGTCCAGCTGTAGACAAAGGACTTGTGCTTGAAAAACTGATTAATGGCCAAACTGAAAGTAAATGAGATTCCAGGACAAATGCTTTTCAGGAAGGGGAAATATGAACTGGGTTGGAGTAGTTGAAAAAAAAAAAAGCCTGCTTGAAGACCATACTACCACAGCTTTAAAATGCAATCCGCTGGCTGAACTTTCCTGAATAAACAATCCATGTGAACCAGGCCAGTCTGTATGTTAACCCATTTCTATCGTGTACTTATTTATACTTTAAAAAAAAAGTCAGTTCGAGGAGCATGATGTATACAACGTACTCTCAAATGTTTAGAGCATAGATTGACAAATGGATGGACAGACAGGTAGAATGATATGGCAAATGCAGTAAAATGTTAAAAGTTGGTGAATCTTGTATCTGGGTGAGGGTATGTTTGGAGTTCTCTGTATGAGGTTTTTTTTTCTTTTAATATCTTTACTGAGAAATCTGCATACACATATCGTCCATACATGAATACCATCAATGACTCATAATATCATTACCTAGTTGGGTATTCATCACCATGATCATTTTAGAACATTTGCATCACTCCAGAAAAAGAAATAAAAAGAAAAAAGAAAAAACTCATACATCCTATATCCTTATCCCTCCCTGTCATTGACCACCAGTATTCCATATACCCAATTTTTACCCTTTGTCTCCCCCTATTATTTATTCATTTTCATCATTTTTTCTTTTTACTCATCTATCCATACCCTGGATAAAAGGAGCTCCAGACACAAGGTTTTCACAATCACACAGTCACATTGTAAAAGTTATATTGTTATACAATCATCTTCAAGAATCAAGACTACTGGAACACAGCTCAACGCTGTATGGATTTTTTTTTTCCAACTGTACTGCCAGCTTGAAATTATTTAAAAAGAAAACATTTATTAAAAAAATAAAAAAGGGCAGCTGCCGTGGCTCAGCAGGCAGAGCTCCGACCTGCCGTGCTGGAGGTCTGGAGTTCGATCCCTGGTGCCTCCTGCCCATATGCAAATTTTTTAAAAAAAATAAATAAATAAAAATAAAAAAGACATCAGTCACTTTAAATGGCAAGTACTGGGAAAAAAGACACTAAGGAATTCATTTGGTCTGTTTAGGCTTATTGAAATAATTTTGATGCTGTATCTCCCAAGTGAAAAGAGCTGGAAAATTCTCAAGTTTCATTCTTAAATGTGTGATTACCAAAAGGAAAATTAAAGGTGAAACTGTGAGCTGAAAAACCATGATCACATTTTCACTTCTAATGATTCATTGCTGATGTCAAATCCTTCGATTTTCCTGTCTTTTCATTAAATCTTGCGTACCACAAGTCATTCTCTTTATCTTCTGTAAGCAAGTACTCTGTGCCAGTAACTCTCTCAGTTGTTCACGGACAACCTGCATCAAGTCACCTTTAGTTATCAGAAAGATTAGAGATAATTTAGCCCCACCTCAGATCTGTGGAATTAGAATATCAGAGTCTGTATTTTTACCAGGTGATTTCTGTGTACATTAATGTCAGAGAAGCGCCGCAGCTGGTCTACAGTATAAATAGCTTGACATCTTGCATTCACCCTGAAAGATGAGAGGGCGGGTGGACTAGGGGCTAGGATATATTTTGAAAAGCCTCCAACCCTCAAGGGAAATAGAAAGGATTATTCATAACTATTTGGTGCCAAAAAAATCTGGAATTTTAAAGCTATGGGCTAATGCATCTTGCATTAGTGATTTAGCATGCAGGAAATCTCCCCAACTACAGTGCTGGGGGCACAAGGAGTCTTGGCATCCTTAAATAACCCCCCAAGTTGGGATTTTAAAGTTATCCAGGGCTTCTGATTTCCTTCTTTGTTAGCTGAAAGTAAGCAAAATGATTATATTTTTTTCCTTCTTCAAGACTGGTGAGCATACCTGGAACTTTTTCTAAATGACATAAATGAAATAGTGATTTGAGAAGGAGGTATTGAGCACATGATTCCAAAAAGCTGAGCTGGTGAATGACTGTTCCTTCTTGGCAAGAACAGAGAGCATGTAGATGCAGCTATAGCACAATCTAGTGTCTTATAGGCTCAGGGTCCCTTTGGGTTCCAGAGATGGTTTGGATTCCCTTGAAACAGGGGTGCTGATTGAGTCTGGACACTTTTATTTTTTAATCTTTTTTTTTTGTATGACATTAATTTCAGATTTAAAGAAGTTGCAAAAACAATGGAATTCCAGTGTTACCCTTTACCCAGATTTGCTTGATGATAATATGTTATATAATCAGTGTATATTATCAAAGCCAGGAGATTGAAATTTGTAGAATATAATTAACTATACCACAGATCTGGCCACCTTTATGTGGTATTTAGGAGAAACGGCACAGGAACAACCTCAGAAAATATCCTGGGATAAAGCACATACTGCAAAACACTGTGCTTTGACTTTGAACTCCATGGACTTCTGCAAAGGGGCAGCCTCAGTTTCCTTTGGAAGGTGGCAGCACTCCCTTTTCCATGGTTCAGCCATGACATTGTCTTTGGCAGTGACTTACAGTTCAGTTTTTCTGAGGGCTGTAAACAAGTATTACAGAACCATCTGTTTATTTGTATTAAACTAGTTTTATTTACTAAAAGGCTGCATTTTGCCCCCACGCACTTAATAGATACCATTCTTTACATATCTATGTTAAGTTTACAAAACTTACATGCACATTTCAGTATTTATACCTTGCAGTCAACCCAGGAAGTTCGGGTTGGTACTACAATACATATTCTATAAACAAGGAAAATGAGTCTCAGAGAGGCTAATTTCAGAGGTCCAAAGACTTAGACATAGGTTTCTCATTCTCTTGATCACCACATTACAATGTGTCTTTTTATTTGTTCTACTCTCTGAATATATTGTTAGCGTTTAGTCTTTATTTTTTTTATTATACATATGTTTTTTTTGGAGGGAGCGGGACTTAAAAAGGAAATGTTACAAGTTTACTGTTCTAAGGTCATACAAATATCCAAACTAAGGCATCCAGTAAGAGATATCTTGACTCAAGAAAGGCTGATCGGTCCAGAACACCTCTCTCAGCTGGGAAGATTATGCATATAGTTGTTTTTAAAAAATGTTTTATTTTCAAATACGTGCAAATGTACAGACAGTTATAAAAATAATACAAACCCAATACAGAGAATTCCAACATACTGCCCCCCCACCAGATACACCAATTTTAATATTGTACCACATTTACTGTTTCATCTTCCTACCCTCTCTCTCTCTCTCCTTCCCTGCCTCTCTCTTTTTCTATCAATCCATTTTCTGAACACCTATCTGTAGGTTGTATATATCATGCTACTTGAATACTTATCACTGTCATGTACATTTCCTAAGAACAAGAATATTCACTTAAGTAACCAACCACCTTAAGGGCAGTTATCCAGTTTAAGAGATCTAACATTGAGATAAAGCTTATGGTCTATATTGCAATGTTTCCACATATCCCAATTTTGTCCCTTTGAACCTTTATTCTGCTCTTGCTTAATTCCATCCGGGATCATGTATTCTGTTTAATTGTCATTGTCTCTATAATTATTCTTCCTTTCTGTTTTTAATTGTGGGAACATATATACGACATAAGCTTTCCCATTTCAACCACCGCCAAGCATACAATGGGAGTAGTCACATTCACAATATTCAGTACCCTCACCAGCTCCCCAAATAGAAACCCTATACAGTTTAGGCATTAGCTCCCCATTTCCTCTGTCCCCAATCCCTGGCAACCTGTACTCTAATTTCTGTCTTTACGAGCTTGCACATTCTCTGATATTTTCTTTGTAGTTACCATGTGGATAATGGTATTACTGGATCATATGGCAATTCCAATTTAGCTTCCTGAGGAACTCCCAAACTGCCTTCCACAGCGGTTGTAACATTTTACATTCCCACCTAAAGTGGATAAGTGTGCCTCTTTCTCCACATTCTTTCCAGCACTTGTCATTTTCTGTTTTATTGATAATGGCCATTCTGGTGGGTGTTAGATGATATTTCATTGTGGTTTTGATTTGCATTTCCCTAATAGCCAGGGAAGTTGAGCATCTTTTCACGTGCCTTTTAACCATTTGTATTTCCTTTCCTCAGAAGTGTCTGTTCATGGCTTTTGCCCATTTTGTAATTGGGTTGTTTGTCTTTTTGTTGTTTAGTTGAACAATCTCTTTATATGTTCTGGATATTAGACCCTTATCTGATAGATTATTTCCAAATATTGTCTCCCATTATGTAGGCTGTCTTTTTACTTTCTTGACAAAATTCTTTGTTACACAAAAATGTTTAGTTTTGAGGCGTTCCCATTTATCTGTTTCTTTCTTCAGTGCTCATGCTTTGGGTGTAAGATCTAGAAAACCACTTCCTACTATAAGATTTGCAAGATATTTCCCTACATTTTCTTCTGGAAGTTTTATGGTCTTAGATCTAATGTTTAGGTATTTGATCCATTTTGAGTTAATTTTTGTATAGGGTGTGAGATATGGATCCTCTTTCATTCTTTTGCATGTGGATATCCAGTTCTCTAGACATCATTTATTTTTTCTTTTTTTCCAAGACTTGCTATTTCCATTAGCATTTTCATTTAAAATTTTTTTAAATAAAACCAATCAATGTACAATATGAACATCCTTTTTTCATCACATAGTTGTCCAGTCATCATCATGATCATTTCTTAGAACATTTGCATCAATTCAGAAAAACAAATAGAAAAAAATTCATACATACCATACCTCTTACCCCTCCCTTTCATTGATCACTAGCATTTCAATCTACTAAATTTATTTTAACATGTGTTCCCCTATTATTTATTTATTTTTAATCCATATGTTTTACTCATCTGTCCATAAGGTAGATAAAAGAAGCATCAGACACAAAGTTTTCACAGTCACACATAGACATCATTTATTGAAGAGACTGTTCTGTTCCAGGTGAGTTGGCTTGACTGCCTTATCAAAGATCAATCGTCCATAGATGAGAGGGTCTATATCTGAGCACTCTATTTGATTCCATTGGTCAGAATATTTGTCTTTATGCCAGTACCATGCTTTTTTTTTTTTACCACCATAGCTTCGTAATATGCCTTAAATCAGGTAGTGTGAGATCGCCAACTTCATTTTTCTTTCTCAGGATATTTTTAGTGATTTGGGGCACTCTGCCCTTCCAAATAAATTCGGTTATTGGTTTTTCTATTTCTGGAAAGTAAGTTTTGGGGATTTTAATTGGTATTGCATTGAATCTATAAATCAATTTAGGTAGAATTGACATCTTAACTATATTTAGTCTTCTAATCCATGAATACGGTATGCTCTTCCATTTATTTAGGTCTTCTGTTATTTCTTTTAGCAATTTTAGTTTTCTTTGTATAGGTCTTTTGTATCCTTAGTTAAATTTATTCCTAAATATTTTATTCTTTTGATTGCAATTGTAAATGGAATTTTTTTTCTTGAAATTTCCCCCTCAGATTGCTCATTACTAGTATATAGAAACTCTACAGATTTTTGAGTGTTGATCTTGTAACCTGCCACTTTGCTGTACTCATTTATTAGCTCTACTAGTTTTGCTGTGGATTTTTCAGGGTTTTCGACATATAGTATCATATCATCTGCAAACAGTGAGAGTTTTACTTCTTCCTTTCCAATTTTGATGCCATATATATATATACAGTCTAATTGCTCTGGCCAGAACTTCCAACACAATGCTGAATAACAATAATGATAGTGGACATCCTTGTCTTATTCCTGATCTTAGGGAGAAAGTTTTCAGTTTTTCCCCATTCAGGATGATGTTAGCTGTGGGTTTTTCATATATTCCCTTTATTATGTTGAGGAAGTTCCCTTCTGTTCCTATCCTTTGAAGTGTTTTCAACAAGAAAAGATGTTGAATTTTGTCCAGTGACTTTTCTGCATCAATCAAGATGATCATGTGGTTTTTCTGCTTTGGTTTGTTGATATGGCAATTGTAAATAATGCTACTATAAACACTGGTGTGCAAATGTCCATTTGTGTCCTTGCCCTCATGTCCTCTGAGTAGGTACAAATATATGGAGGCTCAACAACACAGTGACAATTTCCTTCATTAGTTTTTCTCCTCCTTTTCCCTTCTCTTCTCCTCCTGGGACACCCACAACCATATATTGATGCGCTTCATGTTGTCATTCAATTCCCTGAGTCTCTGCTCATATTTTTCCATTCTTTTCCTTATGTTTTCTTTTGCTTGTTGGATTTCAGATGTCTCGTCCTCCAGTTCACTAATCCTATCTTCTACCTTTTGAAATCTAACATTGTAGGTTTCCATTGTTTTTTTCATCTCTTCTCCTGTGCCTTCATTCCCATAAGTTCTGTGATTTGTCTTTTCAGACTTTTGATTTCTTCTTTTTGTTCATTCTTTGCCTTCTTTATATCTTCCCTCAATTCATTGATTTGATTTTTGTGAGGTTTTCCATGCCCGTTCAAACATCCTGAATTAATTGTTTCAACCCCTGTATCTCATTTTGAATTGTTGGTTTGTTCCTATGACTGGGCCATATCTTCAATTTTCCTAGTATGATTTGTTATTTTTTGCTGGCCAGTCTAGGCATTTAATTTCCTTAATTAGTTTATTCTGGAGATTGTTTTCACTTTTTTTTAACCTAGGATTTTCTTGCTGGATGACTTTGTTGTCTGTCTGTTCTTTGACATTCAGTTCAGCTTATTCTAGACCTAGGTTTTGTTTAACAGATCAGAATTTTTCAGTTCTTGTTTTCTTGTTTCTTGCCCTGCCTGTGTGGTGCCTTTTTCCCCCCTTAGGAGGGTCTACTTAGGTATTATAGACCCCAGCTAGATTTTCCCAGACCAAACTGGCCTCCTCTCAGGAGGAAAGAGGCACCTGCGTCAGATTTCCCTGAGGTGAGAACCAGCAGGTTGTGAGACTTTTCCATGAAGCCTTTGGACTCTGTGTTTTTTCTGTTCTGCCCAGTATGCGGCGCTTGTCTGCCTGTGGGTTGCACAAACATAAGGGATGCAATACCTTTAATTGCAGCAGACTCTCCCTGCTGGGGGTCTGGTTGAGACAGAGGAGAGGTTGTAGGCTGGCATTAAGTGCTTCAGTTTTTTTTGTTTTGTTTTTTTGGGGGTGCATGATCGGGGAATCGAACCCGGGTCTCCCACATGAAAGGCGGGCATTCTAACCACTAAACTACCCGTGCACCCCTAGTGCTTCAGTTTTCCAGACCCTGGGGTCTGAATTCCTTGAGGCAGGGATTCCACCTGAGCTGGGCCCCACCTCTCTTCTGGGGAAGGCACAGCCTCCAGACAAGCTCTCAGACAAGCATAATTCCACCCTTGCCTGGGGCAGTTGGAGCCTGAGAAGCCCTGCAGTTGTATCCAAAGAGCATTCAAGCCATAGAAACACAGCCACAAAAAGGAAAAGGTCCTCCTTTTCAGAGCAGGACCCCCGTTCCTTGGGTTTGCCAATCAAAAGCTTAAGTTGGTATGTTGCTCTGTGTATCTTCAGGTCCTGTGTGCCGCCTCCTTTCATTCAGCGCCCAGACCCTTTCAAGTACTTGTGCTGTCTGATCAGCCTTTTTCTGTCAGCCTTGTGCCCTCTGAGCTGGGGCAAAACCCAGCAACCTCAGCTTTTACTCAAGGTTCAGCTGACTGGGGGCCTATTTTAGTAGTCAGAATTTGTTAATTAATTCCACAGTTGGAGTTTGGTTGAGCTCAGCCCCTTGCTGTTAGTAAAGTCTCTTTACTTTTCCCTCTGGGAAGCACCCTGTGGGAAAGGGGCCTCGGCCTCTGCAGTGTGGGGGACTCTCAATTCTGGGTGGGATTGCAGCTGGTCCAGCTTGTCCAGACTGGTGTACACTGTGTGTCCAGTCACTGACGTGGCCCTAGCAGTTGTTCTGTACTGTTCCTGGCTATTTACTAGCTGCTTTAGAGGACTAACTAAATCCCACACCTCACTAAGCCACTATCTTGGACCCCCTCTATTCTTTTTAAATAGTTTTATTTGCACATCATTCAATCTAAAATAGATATGCCTTAGCCATCATAATCTATATGAAGAATTTTCCTTTTCTTCCACAAAGAATCCATACCCCTCCCCAATACCCCCCACATGTTGTCATTTAGTTTTGGCCTAATGTCTCTGTTACATTCAACGAAAGCATATCATAATGTTACTGTTGGCCAAAAACTCAAGCTTGCATTGATCATAGATTTCCCTGTTTATCATCTATTTTCAACCCCTTGCAATGTTGACGTTCATTTGTTCTCTTCATGCAAAAACATTTTTATGTTTGCACATTTAATCACCATCATTGTCCACTCTAGGCTTTCTTAAGTTATACCATCTCAGACTTTATCCTCTATCTTTCCTTCTGGATTCATACGTGCCCCGAGCCCTTCTCCCTCAATCATACTCACATTCAGCTTCATTCAATGTACTTATATTATTGTACTGCAATCAGGTAGTATTGAATTATCCATTTCTCAATTTTTACTGTCAATCCTGTTGCACAATCTGTATTCTTTCAGCACCAAAAGCCCAATCTCTACCCTATTTCTATCTCCTGATAACCTGTGTTCTTAACTTTAACTCTCAAAATTCCCTTATTAATGTTACTTCATATTAGTGAGACCACACAGTATTTGTCCTTTGGTTTCTGGCTAATTTCACTCAGCATAATGTGCTCAAGGTACACCCATGTTGTTATATGCTTCATGACTTCATTCTGTCTTACAGCTGTGTAATTTTCCATCCTATGTAAATACCACAGCTTGTTTAGCCATTCATTCATTGATAGACATTTGTGCTGTTTTCATCTCTTGGCAATCATAAATAATGCTGCTATAAGCATTGGTGTGCCAATGTCCGTTTGTGTCTTTGCCTTCAGTTCCTATTAATAAATACCTAATAATGGGATTGCTGGTTCATATGGCAATTCTATACTTAGCTTCCTGAGGAACAGCCAAACTGCCTTCCAGAGCAGTTGTACCATTTTACACTCCCACCAACAGTGGATAAATGTGCCTCTTTGTCCACATCCTCTCCAGCATTTGTCATTTTTTGTTTTTGTTTTGAGGATGGTCATTCTAGTGGGTGTGAGATAATATCTCATTGAGGTTTTTGTTTGCATTTCCCTAATAGTCAGTGAAATTAAGCATCTTTTCATGTGCCTTTTAGCCATTTGTATTTCCTCTTTTGAGAAATGTCTGTTCATGGCTATTGCCCATTTTGTAATTGGGTTGTTCGTCTTTTTTGTTGTTGAGTTGAAGAATCTCTTTATATATTCTGGATACTAAACCCTTATCTGATATGTGGTTCTCAAATATTGTCTCCCATTACATAGGCTGCCTTTTCATTTTCCTGACAAAGTTCTTTGTCACATGAAAGTGTTTAATTTTGAGGAGTTCCCATTTATCTATTTTTCTCTTCAATGCTCGTGCTTTGGGTGTAAGGTCTAGGAAACCACCACCTGTTGCAAGGCTTATAAGATATTTCCCTACATTTTCTTTTAAAAGTTTTATGGTCTTAGCTTTAATGTTTAGGTTTTTTGATCCATTTTGAGTTAATTTTTCTATAAGGTGTGAGATATGGATCCTCTTTTATTCTTTTGCTGATGGATATCCAGTTCTCTAAATACCATTTATTGAAGAGGCTGCTCTGTCCCTGGTGGGTTTGCTTGACTGCCTTATCAAAGATCAATTGTCCACAGATGAGAGGGTCTATTTCTGAACAGTCAATTAGATTCCATTGGTCAGGATATCTATCTTTATGCCAGTATCACTCTGTTTTGACCACTATAGCTTCACAATATGCTTTAAAGTCAGATAGTGTGAGACATCCAACTTCATTTTTCTTTCTCAAGATATTTTTAGTTATTTGGGGCACCCTACCTTTCCAAATAAATTTTGTTACTGGTTTTTCTATTTCTGAAAAGTAAGTTTTGGAGATTTTAATTGGTATTGCATTGAATCTATAAACCAGATTGGGTAGAATTGACATCTTAACTATATTTAGTCTTCCAATCCATGAACATGGTATGCCCTTCCATCTATTTAGGTCTTCCATGATTTCTTTTACCAATTTCTTGTAGTTTTTGGCATTTAGGTCTTTTGTATCCTTAGTTAAATTTATACGTAAATATTTGATTCTTTTGGTTGCTATTCTAAATGGAATTTTTTCTTGATTTCTTCCTCAGGCACATCATTAGTGTATAAAAACACTACTGGTTTTGGGGTGTTCTGCTTATACCCTGCCACCCCACTCTACTCATTTATTAGCTGTAGTAACTTTTCTGTAGATTTTTTGAGATTTTTGACATATAGTATCACGTCATCTGCAAATAGTGAGATTTTACTTCTTTCTTTCTAATGTGGATGTCTTTTATTTCTTTTTCTTGTCCAGTGCTCTGGCTAGAACTTCCAGCACAATGCTGAATAACAATGATGACAGTGGACATCTTTGTTTTGTTCCTGATCTTAGAGGGAAGGCTTTCAGTCTTTCCCCAGTGAGGATGATTGTTGGCTGTAGTTTTTTTTATATATTCCCTTATCATGTTGAGGAAGTTCCCTTCTACTTCTATCCCTTGAAGTGTTTTCATCAAGAAAGTATGTTGAATTTTGTCAAATGCCATTTCTGCATCAATCAAAACGATCATGTGGTTTTTCTGCTTTGATTTATTGTTATGGTGTATTATATTAATCAATTTTCTTATGTTGAACCAGACTTGCATACCTAGAGTGAATCCCACTTGGTCATGGTGTATAATTCTTTTGATGTGCTGCTGGATTCAATTTGCAAGTATTTTGTTGAGGATTTTTGCATCCATGTTCATTAAAGAGATTGGTCTGTAATTGTCTTTTGTTGTAGTATCTGTGTCTGGCTTTGGTATTAGGGTGATGTGGCTCATAGAATGAGTTAGGTAGCTTTCCCTCCTCTTCAATTTTTTTGAAGAGTTTGAACAAGTTTGGTGCTAATTCTTTCTTGAATGTTTGGTAGAAGTCATATGTGAAGCTCTGTGGTCCTGGAGTTTTCTTTTTGGGGAGCTTCTTGATGGCTGGTTCAACCTCTTTACTTGTGATTGGTTTGTTGAGCTTGTCTATTTCTTCTGAAGTCAATGTTTGTTGTACATGCCTTTCTAGGATGTTGTCCATTTCATCTATGTTGCTTCTCTCTTTCTCTCTCTCAACTTACCTAATGTTCTATTGATTTTTTTTGGAGTGCATGGTCCAGGAATAGAACCCAGGTCTCCCACATGATGTTGCATTGATTTTGTCTCAAAGAACCAACTTCTGGTTTTGTTGATTTTCTCGATTGTTCTCATATTCTCAATTTCATGTATTTCTGCTATAATTTTCATTTTTTTTTTTTTTGCTTTGGGTTTAGTTTGCTGTTCTTTCTCTAGTTCTTCCAAGTGAACAGTTAATTCCTCAAATTTTGCCCTTTCTTATTTTTTGATATAGGCATTTAAGGCAATAAATATCCCTCTCAGCACTACCTTTGCTGCATCCCATAAATTTTGATGTGTTGTGTTCATTTTCATTTTTTTCAAGATATTTACTGATTTATCTTCTCATTTCTTCCCTGACCCACTAGTTGTTTAAGAGTGTATTGTTTAGTCTCCATATATTTGTGAATTTTCTGGTCCTCTGCCTGTTATTGATTTCCAGTTTCATTCCATTATGGATGTCTGAAGATGCTTGGAGCCCTGAAGACATAGCCATGAGATGCTATGCAAGTAAGAACCTGAAGAGAGGCAAGGGAAGCCAAGAGATGAAAGCCAGCCTCAGAGAAGCAAATTAGTAATGCCCACAGAAATGGAGGCTGAAAGCCACAGATGCCAGGAGCAAGGGACCAGCAGATGTCAGCCACATGACTTCCCAGCTGACAGAGGTGTTGCAGACCTAGCTGCCTTCCTTGAATTAAGGTATCTTTTTGTGGATACCTTAGTTTGGACATTTTTATAGGCTTAGAACTGTAAACTTGCAATTTAATAAATTCCCTTTTTAAAAGCTGTTCCCTTTCTGTTATTTCACATTCCAGGAGCCTTCACACTAAAAGCATATGTCATATCTATTTTTTTTCTTTTTACCTTTACTGATAGTCATCATTTTTATATTCTTCTCCAGATCTTTCTCTCCTGTCTTTTCCTATCTGCTTATCACGCTCTCTTTAGTATTTCTTGTAGAGCCAGTCTCTTAGTCAGAAATTCTCTCAGTGACCATTTGTCTGAAAATATTTTATCTCCTCCTTGTTTTTGAAGGACAATTTTGCTGGGTATAGAATTCTTGGTTTACAGTTTTTCTTTTTCAAAATCTTAAATATATCATACCACTGCCTTCTCCCTCCATGATTTCTGTTGAGAAATTCACACATAGTCCTAATGAGCTTCCCTTGTATGTGATGGTTTGCTTTTCTCTTGGTGTTTTCAAAATTCTCTCTTTATCTTTGACATTTAACAATCTGAATAGTAAGTGTCCTGGAGTATATCTATTTAGATCTATTATGTTTGGAGTACACTGCACTTTTTGGATCTGTAATTTTATGTCTTTCATAAGAGATGAGAAATTTTCAGTCATTATCTCCTCCATTAGTCTTTCTGTTCTTTTTCCTTTCTCTTCTCTTTCTGGGAGATCCACAAATGTATATTCATGTGCTTCATGTTGTCATTCAATTTCCTGAGACCCAGCTCCTACTTTTTCATTGTTTTCCCTATATTTTCTTTTGTGTGTCAGATTTCAGATGTCCTGTCCTCTAGTTCACTAATACTTTCTTCTGGCTTTTCAATTCTATTGTTGTAGGTTTCTATTTTTTTTTCTTCTCTTATGTTGTCTTTCATTCCTACAAATTCTATGATTTGTTTTTTCAAACTTTCAAGTTCTTTTTTATGTTTGCCTATCCTGGTTTGAAATGATGTATGGACCCTAGAAAAGCCATGTTTTAATCCTAATCCCATTTTGTAAAGGCAGTCGCTTCTTCTAATCCCTTTTCAGTATCGTATGTTTGAAACTATAATCGGATCATCTCCCTGGAGATGTAATTTAATCAAGAGTGGTTGTTAAGCTGGATTAGGTGATGACATGTCTCCACCCATTTGGGTGGGTCTGTTTTCAGTAGTCAGAATATGTTCATTAATTCTGCAATTGGAGCTTGGTGGAGTTAAGCCTTTGCTAATGATAATGTCTGTTTCCTTTCCCCTCAGGGAACCAGCCTGCCCTGCCCATGAGGGAGGGGTACCAGCCTTCATGGCTTGTGAGACTTACAGTTCTATGTGGGCTCTCAGCCATTATACCCATTCCAAACTAGTAGTGTACACTGTGTGTCTGGTCACTATTGTCCCCCGAGAAGTTGTTCCACACTGTTCCTGGCTATTTAATAGCTGTTCTGGAGGATGAACTAAATTCCAAACCTCACTATGCTACCATTTTGCCCTGCCTTCCCCAGCAGTATGATTTTAATATGCCATAAAGTGGGTCTATTTGGGTTTATCCTTTTGGTGTTCCTTAAATATATTGGATGTGCATATTCATGTCTTTCATAACAATTTTTTTTTATAACAAATTTATCTCTGCATATTCTCTCTGCCCTTGCTTTCTTTCTTCTCCTTCTAGGACTACCGCAATGCATATATTGGTAAACTTTATGATTTCCCACAGGGTCTTCAGGCTCTGTTAACTTTTCTTTGCTCTTTCTTCTTTCTGCTCCTTAGATTGGATGCTTTCAAATGGTTTTATCTTCATGTTGTTCACAGATTCTTTCTTCTGCCAGCTCCAATCTGCTGTTGAACCTCTTTGGGGAATTTTAAATTTCTGTTACTGTGGTTTTCAGCTATGTTTGGCTCATTTTCATAATTTCTATGTCACTGCTGATATTCTGTTTGGGTTTACCAGTTGCTTTCCTGATTTCCTCAATTGTTTGTTCATGTTTTCATTTAACTCCTTGAGCATAGTTAGTACTTTTTTTCTGCATAAGTATTAAAATTTTTAACATTTTTTATTGTGAATTATAACATACATACAAAAAAGCAACAAATTTCAAAATACATTGAAACAGGTAGTTATAGAACAGATTTCAAAGTTTGGAATGGGCTACACTGCCACAATTTCAGGTTTGTCCTTCTTGTTTCTCCAAGACACTAGAGACTAAAAAGAAATATCAATATAATTATTCACATTTATCACAGGAGAGTGTGTGCTGATAAAATTCTAAGTTTGTGTGGTTTAAAAATTTTTTTGAGTGAGGGAAGGAAAAGCTGTATGCATTTCATTGCTGACTTCAGGTTTCTTTCTGATTACATTCAATTACATTCATTGGTCTGTGTATATACAATATGAAGAATGATCTGAAGTAATTGTTCTATATTTCTGTTTATCCACCAGTCTTTGATTAAACAAAAAGGAAAATCAGGGAAAAAATAATGATTCAGCAGTCATACTCATTTTTTAAATCCTAACTTCTCTGTTATAACTCCTCCTTTTCCTTTGATCCTTCTCCCAATCTTTAGGGATATTTGGGTTATGCCCATTCTAACTTATTTCATGTTGGAAATGGGTGTTGACATTATGGTATGGGGGATGAAACTGGTTGATGTTCCTAGAGAGACTGGAACCTCTGGGTTTCAGGAATTACTGGTCTAGGAGCCATTTGAAGGTTTGGGGTTTCTGAAAAGTACTTAGTGTGTATAATTTCTCTAGGATCTCAGAGCCCTGGGTGTTCTTTCATATTAACAGGAATTGGTTAGGATTTGGCAAACTGTAGCAATTAGCAATATCCAGCTGAAGCTTGCATAAGAGTATCCTCTAAAATAACCTTTTGACTCTATTTGAACTCTCTTAGCCACTGATACTTATTTTGTTACATTTATTTCCCCTCTTTTGGTCAGGAAGGCATTTTCACTCCCACAATGGCAGAGATAGGCTCATCCCTGGGAGTCACATTCCATGTTGTCAGTGAGACTGTCACCCCTGAATGTCATGTCCCATGATTTTACTTGCACAATTGAGTTTAAAGAGAGAGAGGCCTAGAAGTAACTCTTAGGCATAGTTATAGGTAAGCTTACCTTCTCTGCTATAGAAATAAGTTTTGTAAGAACAAGACTCAAGAATAAGGGCTGGACCTATTAACTTGGGAGTCCCTAGTGTTTGAAAGAGTAGCAGGTGTTTCCCAGGTGGGAAAGTTTAATAGTTTCATATTTTTTCCCCAGTCCCTCAATGGACTTTGCCTATACTTTAAAATTATCTTCCAACACAGTCTGGAATGTAGCCACATATTATATTAAGCTATACAGAATTGCAAGCCTTCATTCCCATTCTTGGCTCCATGTATTTGGGTTGCTTAAATGAACGATCCAGATAGGTTGAGTTCGATTGTATGCTACAGAAAATTTAGGTTTTGAACAAAATAAAGCTCTCTTCTCTTGGTCTCATACAGTAGGTGAAGTTCTAAAATACAGACACTGTCATCCTTTACCCCGTATTCTGATTTGTCTTAGTCCCAACTAGATCGGCTTCGTTCTTATCTCTAGTTGAAGACTGATCTCTCTTTTGGTTTCTTTAACAGTTGATGTATGTAGCAATGATGACTTTCAGAGATGCAGAGCTCCAGCTCTGAGTCTTAGGTGTCAAGTTCCATGGAAATACCAGGTTATACACGTATTGCACAGTATCTCAGAATCTCGAAATAACACTTCAATCTTTGGAATAACTGTGACTGCTATAAGGGCTTACAATTGAGGCCCCAATTTTCTAAGTATTTTCTAAAAGACCATACAATATTTGTCCTTTTGTTTTGTCTCATTTTGTACAACATAATGTCTTCAAGTTTCATTCACCTCATTCATGCCTCATGACTTCATTCCTTTCTGTAGCCATAAAATATTCCATCATCTGTATACACAACAGTTTGCCCTTCTGCTTCTCAGTCATTGTACCCTTCAGCCATCTCCATTCATTGGCCATCATGGATAACGTCCAAAATAAAACATCTGTGTCTCACAGTATCCTCATTTAGTTGTGTAATCATCACTACTCTCAATTTTAGACAATTTTCACTGCTCCAAAGAGAAAAATAACAGCTAAACACACCCTCACCAAAGAGAAAATCCAAAACTCCCCTTAACTCTTGTCCTTTCCCACAAATTATTTACCTCTAACAGTGTTGTGTTCCTAGTGATGTCTTCCTGTTAAATACAGGCCATATCATGCAATAGTAGTTTCTCCCCATACACCTCTATTATTGACTCTTTGTACAAGATTCATACCTTTAAAGTAGTTCATGCAAGAACTTACTTATATTTGTAACATTAATTGCTGAGATACATAGCTCTATACAACCTCTTTCAGTCATATTTCCCTTCAATACAGAAATATTACTTATAAACCCGCTAAAGAACTACCATCATGTCTATCCATTCCCATACATTTAAGTCCAACCTCATTAGGTAACCGTTCACCTACCTCTAGCTTCTGTGTATCTCTAGGTCCACTATATTCTACTCTATAAGACTCTGAGTTTACCTTTACCAGGGTCATATTAGAGAAATACTACAGTACCTATCCTTTTGTGTATGGCTTATTTCATTCAGTAATAAGATTTATTCATGTTGTTATATGCTTCAGGACCTCATTTCATCTTATTGCTGCATAATATTCCATTATGTTTATTCACATTTTGTTTATCCACTCATCTGTTGATGGGTACTTGGATTGTTTCCATCTCTTGGCAATTATGAATAATGCTGCTATGAACATCAATGTCATGGTTAGGGACACGTGTCAACTTGGCCAAGTTGTGGTACCTGTTTATCTGATTGGGCAAGCGCTGGTCTGTCTGTTGCAATGAGGACATTTCATAGGATTAGGTCATGATCACGTCAGCTGCATCCACAGCTGATTCCATTTGTAATCAGCCAAAGGGGAGTGTCTTCTGCAATTAGTGATGCTAAATCTAA
>PVIY010041940.1:0-14161 GCA_004026745.1 Myrmecophaga tridactyla | reverse complement strand
GATCCACCTGCAAGTGATAAAAAATGCAGAGCCCACGGGGGTAAGCTCAGTCACCCCAAGAGTCCAGTCCAGATCGTGGGGCGCCCCACGGGCACCAGACCTTGCTTCTCCATCAGATCAGTGACGGGAAACGAAAGCGGGGGGCTCTGAGGGGCACTGGAGGCACAGCCGCTGGACCTGGCCAAAGGCCGTCAGCTTTTAAGCCCTCGGGGTTCCCCTGGCTTGCCAGCTGAACCGAGGCCTTTTGCCCCCTTGCCTGGTGGCTGATGAGAAGGCGGAGGCAGGACAGGTGAGGGCAGGCCAGGCCAGACCCCGCCCGGGCTGAGACCTCTGGGATCTGGCTCTCCTTCTGGGCTGCTCTCTAGACACAGGCCTTGCCCGTCCGGGCTCACCTACTTCATTCCCGAGTGCCGCCTCCTGGCATCAGATGGAAACGTTTTGAATTTGGATTTTTTCTTTCCTAGAACGATGCCAGGCCCTCTAGGTGCAGGGGCATAAGAAAAGGAGGACACTGTCTCCACGCCAGGTCTCGCCCCCCACCCCCCAGCTGCACCGGGAGATGGGGTCCCTGACCTGTTTCCGGGCTGTGTCCCCAACACCAGCACTGGGTGTCCCAATCGAGAGGCAGGGGCCGCCTGCGGGGTGGACAGACACCCCAGTTTCCCGAGACTGGCCAAGCGATGACAATAACAAGCACCGTTATGAGGATTAACGCTCTGCTCCCCAGGGGTTCTCGGGTTCCCACCAGCCCGGGCTTCTCCTGCTCTGCAGTTACCCGGAGGGAAAAACAGCCCTGGAAGAAAGACAATCTTTCCCCGGCAGTCATTTGGCGCCACCAAGTGGCCAGTGCGATTTCTACACCTCTACAAAGAGGATCGGGGCTCATGGGGGGTTGGCTGGAGGAGGGTGGCGCGGGGACCCCCAGGCTGGGACTCCATCTGGGCAGGTCTGTTCTCCAATCCCGGGGACCGCACGCCTTCTCGAGAGTTTTTATCCTCAAATTCACAGGCCAGTGTTGTTGAGACGAAAATGCACAAGCGGGCACAGCGCCAGCTGTTTCTTAGGATTCTTTAGTCACCGAGATAATTGCTGAAATACCTGTGGCTTATGTAGTGTAGCATTGTACCTATATTTTGATGAAATACAAGTTGCAAAAAGAAGACTTCCTTAAACTTTCGTACTTACTGGGTCTGCCCCTACCCCCACCCCACCCACACCCCCGGTCTTTCTTCCCCTTCCCCTTTCTCTGTTCGTCTTCTGGTCTCTAACGGGAGCCCTTCTTATTGGGTTATTCCAGCTCAGTTTTAGCCAGGGCATCTCTTTCTAGTTGCGTGTCCAGGTCCTCGGGAGAGTTCTAAGTAAGGTGAAGCCCAGGACGCGGTCCTGCCACCCGGGCGTGGGCCTCGTGTCGGGGGTGGGTCAGTCCCTGCCTGTGCGCACAGCACCGTCTACACCGCGGGCGCGCGCAGCACGGTCTACACCGCGGGCGCGCGCAGCACCGTCTACACTGCCGATGCGCACAGCACCGTCTACACCGCAGGCTCCCGAGAGGGGCCCCGCTGCCTGCAGCCCTACAGGTGGGAAGGCAGATTCCCCACCCGGGGCCCGGAGGGAGGCAGGGGGCGGGGGCCGCGGGGGTCCCGGGGGTCCCGGGGCAACTTACTCGAGCTCGTCCTCGGAGTCGCCGACCCCCGCGCCCGGCTCCGCGGCCCCCGCCCGGCTCCTGCCCGCGCCGGGTCTCCACGCGCTGCCCGCGGCCGGCGACGGCGCCTCCTTCCGCTTCTTCTTCCCAAAGAACCGCTTAAACGTTTTGAATTTGGATTTTTTCTTTCCTAGAACGATGGCAAACAAACAAACAAACAAAAATAGATAAGGAACCAAGAGCGCTGGAGCGTGCGGATCCCGGCACTCACCGAGCGGGGCGAGATGCGGAGAGAAAGCCAGATTTTCCCCCCAAAACTCCTTCGCATGCAGAAGCGCCCAGGGCTCCAGCGTTGCACACCTGAAAACAAGTCTTTCTTTCTGTCTAGCTTGAACACTCAAATTAAATAAAAAGGAGGAAGCAGGGGACTGTGACACAGGATTAAAAAAAATTTAACAAAAATTTTTAAAAAACACGAGCAACCTCCCTCTCACTTGAAATTGGGTTTTAACCCCTAAAAATACATAATCAAACCCAAAATGAAGAGGTCAAGGCGTGCGATGACCCAAACGCTTATCCAGCATGATTCTCAAGGGCCTGCGTCAGCCTGGACAGGAGCGCCAAGCCTGGCTGGCCTGTCACACTCCAGGCGACACGATCACCACGCGGCTGTCACGGCACGACCTCCACGCCGCGGCCACCCGCCCGGGCCCCTTTCATTCCCACCCAAATTCCCTCATCTCGACAACCCTGTGATCTCATGTTTTTATTTTCTGCTCTTACTTATTTCCTGCCTTCTACTTTCTCCAGAACTGTTTTGTTGCTTTTTCTAATTCTTGAGATGAATATTTAGTGCATCAATTTTTAGGTTTTCTTAAATACATATTTAAGGCAATACCTTTCCCTCTTCATCCATTTTACCTACCTTCACTTGTGGGTGTCTAGTGTTGTCATTATTTTGGGGATGAAAATAGTTTCTAATTTCTATTATAATTCCTACTTAGAGCCATGGTTTATATAAATGAGTATGTCAAAATTTTCAAGGGGATTTTTCTAATTTTTTTTTATGTTAGTGCATTCTAGTTTAATTACATTGTGGTCAAAGAATATAATCGGCATGACTTGAAGCCTTTTGAATATGTGGAGACTTTCCTTTGGTTCAGCAAACAGACAAATTTTATAAATGTTCCTGGAGTGCTTGGAAAGAACGTGTTTTCTCAATGTTCTATATATGACAGGACAAGACTAAAAGCTTTTTGTAATCATGTTGTCTAAATACTTTATATATTTGCCAATTTATTGTCCATTGGTTTTATCAATTACTGAGAGAGATATTTAAAACTACCCACTCCATAGATTTTATTGTTTACCTTTAGTTGTCAATTTCTACTCTATACATTTTGATGTTATATTGATGTGAAATATAAAATTATCATCTTGCTGAAGAATTGAACCTTTTGTGAGTGGTCCACTTTATTTCTAGTAAGCTTTCTGCCTGAAATTTTGTTTTGACTGTATTAATAAAACTATGCCAGCTTCCTATCGTCCAGTATTTGTTTATATGTCTTCCTATCATTTTATTTTCAACTTTTCTGAATCTTGATATATAAAATGTATTCTTGTAAAGAACATATAGTTACATATAGTTGGAGTTTTAGAAATCCTAGCTGACAATCTCGTTTTTAACTGCAATAATTAATGTAATTAGACCACTTAAATTTGATGTATATTAACTTATTGTATATTTACTTGCACTTACTATATATTAATTTAATGCTTTTTCTAAATATCCTTTCATGCCTTATTTTGGATTAACTGACTTAAAAAAAAAAATCATTCCATTTCTTCCCCTACTTGTTTGTAAGCTTTGCCGTCTCTGTTCTTTCAGTGGTTACTAGAAATTATAATACACATATTATATTTATTCTACAACAAAAGGACCTTAGAATACTTTAATTCCATATTTTATCCCCTATTGCTTTAATCCTGATTTTTAAAAAACCCAAAAGTGTTATTCAGTGTTCATATAAATGTAGCCACCTATTTATCACCTTTTTTGCTCTTCATTCTTTGTTCTAGACTGTCACCTGGCTTGATTTTCCTTCCGCCTAAGGTACATACATCCTTCTAGAATTTTCTTTAGCAAGTTTCTATTGGTTACAAACTCAGCTTTTGTTTTTTGAAAATGCCTTTATTTCTCTTTCCTTCCTGAAATATATTTTTCCTACGTATAAAATGTTAGGTTAGCAGTTAATTTTTTTATTGTTGCACTGTCTTCTGGCTTCCATTCCACTGTGCTGTTGAGCCATCATAGTCAGTTTTTTGCTCCTTTAAAGGCAACCTTTTTTTCCCAGACTGATTTTTTTATCACTACAATCAACTTTTTTGTGTATAAAAAATAACATATATACAAAAAAGCAATAAATTTCAAAGCACAGGACCACAATTAGTTGTAGAACATATTTCAGAGTTTGACATGGGTTACAATTCCACAATTTTAGGTTTTTACTTCTAGCTGCCTTAAGATACTCGACACTAAAAGAAATATTAATTTAGTGATTCAGTAATCATATTCATTTGTTAAAACCTACCTTCTCTGTATAACTCCGCCTTCACCCTTAATCTTTCTATTCTAGTCTTTAGGGGTGTTTGGGCTATGGCCATTCTAACTTTTTCATGTTGGAAGAGTCTGTCACTAATATGGGGTAGGGAGATGGAACTAGCTGATGTTCTGGAAAGGCTGGGCCCTCTAGTTTCAGGACTTCTCTGGTCCAGGGCCCCATCTGGAGGGTGTAGGTTTTCCAGACTGATTTTCAAGGTTTTTTTCATTTTGTCTCTGGCTTTCTGCAATATCATGGTATATGGATTTCCTATTAGCTATCCTTCCTGGGATTCACTGGGCTTCTTATGGCTTGAGTTATATTTTTTACAAATTCCAGAAAATTCTCAGCCACTCTTTTCTCCCCTTTTGAGATTCTGCTCTAATGTATACTATACATTTTCACTTATTTCTATGCCTCTGGTCCACCCTCTGTATATTCCACCTTTTTATCTTTCCATGCTAAACTCTGTAAAATTTCTTCCGCTCTGTCTTGGGAGGTGGTATGATCTGCTGTTAAACCCAATCACTGAATTTTTTTTTGATAATATTTATTTCTAGAAAATTCCTTTTGCTTTTCAAATGTGCTGTCACTTAAACATTTTTAGAATTAACATACATTAAAATTCACTCTTTGTGGTGTATGGAGTTAGTTGTATAATCACCACCACAATCAAGATGCAGGACTGCACCTGTGGGACCCCCACCGCACCCCAATCCACCCACTGAATTCTTTGTAATCGAAAGTGACCCCTGCCTGGGACCTGCCCAGCCCCTGATCTCTGTCTTTGTAGAATTGCCTTTTCCAGAATGTCATGTAAATTAAGTCTTTTGGGTTCGGCTTCTTTCATTCCGCATGATATATTAGAAATCCACAGTTTGTTCCTTTTTATTGCTGAATCGTATCTGTCATGTGGCTACACTAGTTTGTTTAACCAATTGCCAGTTGTTTACAGGTTTGGGTAATCATGGATAAAGTTGCTAAAAACATTCACATGTAAGTTTTTGTGTGAACATGCATTTTCACTTCTCTTAGGTAAATCCTGAGGTGTGGGATTGCTGCATCCTCTGGGAAATATACTTTTACCTCTAGAAGAAACTACCAAAATGTTCCCCAAGTGGCTATGCGAGCTTGCTTTCCCACCAGAATTCGGGTAGCTTCACAACCTTGCCAGACCTCGGTGTCATCAGGTTTGCTGTTTGTTGTCATTCTGTTACATGCATACAGGTATCTCATTATAGTTTTAATTTGCATTACCTAATGACTAATGATGTGGAGCATTTTTTACCATGTGCTTACTTGCCATCTGTATATCTTCTTACTCAAATATCTCTTAAAATCTTCTGCCCATTTTTAAATTGGGTTGTCTGTTTTCTTATTGTTGAATTTTGAGAATTCTCTATCTATTCTGGACACAAGTCCTTTGATCAAGTGTGATTTTTCTCCCCATTTATGACTTGTCTTTTCATTCTCTTAACAGTGTAGTGTCTTTCACAGAACAAAAGTTTTAAATTTTGATGAAGTCCAACTCATCAATTTTTTTTCTTTTATGGATTGAGCTTTTGGTATCATATCTAAGAACTCTTGTCTAATCTAAGATCACAAAAATTTTCTCCTATGTTTTCTCTGAAAGGTTTTAAAATCTTACATTTAGGTCTATGATGCATTTGGAGTTATTTTGTATACTCTGTGATGTATGGGTTGAAGTCCTTTTGTTACATGAGGATATCCAATTGTTCTAGCATGATTTGTTGAAAAGACTATTCTTTCTCCACTGAATTGCTTTTGGGACTTTGTTGACAATCAATTGACCATGTGTGTATGGCGTATTTTTGGACTATATTCAGCCCTATTTTGCATCTGTCCTTTTGCCAATACCACACTGTCTTGATTACTGCGGTGTTAACAGTAAGTCTTGAATCAGGTGGTAAGAACCCTCCAACTTTGTTCTTTTTCAAAATTGTTTTAGCTATTCTAGTTCCTTTGCTTCACCACATACATTTTAGAAACAGTTTGTCAATATCTGCAAAAAAAAAAAATCCTTCTGGAATTGGGATTGGGATTAAATCAAATCTATAGCTCAATTTGGGGAGAACTGTCATCTAAGTGACACCGAGTCTTCTAATTCGGACACGTGGTCGTCTAGCCATGTATTTAGGTCTTCTGTGATTTCTTTCAACAGTGTTTTGTACTTTCAGCATATAGATCCTACATATATTTTGTCAGGTGTATTTCTAAATGTTTCATTTTGGGGAGGATGCTATTGTAAATGTTACTTTAAAAAATTTCAGTTTCTGATTGTTCATTGCGAATAGACAAAAATACAATTGATTTTTGTTCACTGACCTTATATCTGACCTTGCTAAACCTGCTTAATAGTTCTATTAGTTCTTAATAGTTCTTAATTAGTTCTTAATAGTTCTATTATATAAAACATACAAAAAATAGTTTTTTGTATGTTTTATATAATCGTGTCATCTGCAATAGAGACAGTTTTATTTCTTCTTTCCAATCTGCAAGCTTTTTATTTCTTCTTCTCGCCTTACTGCCCTAGATGAGTACTGTGTCACCTCCTATAGTTTCAAATTCCTTCCAGACATTTTCAAATACTTCAAGCACAGTACACACCGCAAGCATAGTTGTTTCATATGCATATCTGATATTTCTGTATCTGATGCTTTCCTGTATTTTTTTTCCTATTGTTTCTGCTGGTTCTCCCTCATGGTGCCTTGTTTCCTTGTGTGCCTGGTTATCATTGAGCATACACTTGTCATCGTACTTAGAATAGTTTTCGCTGCAATAATTTGAAGTTTAGGTAGAGGGTCCCTTCCTTTGGAGAAGACTGCTTGCTTGCTTCTGCCAGTCCCTGGGTTTAGATCCCATTGAGTAACACTGTTAAGCAAGTTCAAGAGTTGAGGTTGTCTGATACAAACGCGAGCTGCAAACCCACACAAGGTGGGTTTACCCCTCGGCTCAGACCCAGATTGTGTAGCTCCGTGAGCTCCCAGGTGCTCGGAGGAAAGTTCTTCTATGAGCAGATGCTCTACTGTCCCTGCTCACAGAGACCTGACCCTCTCCCCGACCCTTACCCCATGGAGACATGAAGGTGAAATTCAAATTTTCCAGGATTGGCAAGAGCTCTCCGAGAAAAAGTGGTTACTATGCTCATTTACCTCTCTGAGTTATCATTTTTACTTCAATTCTTGTCTGGTTATTTCTTACTGTCTTTGCAGCTTTCTTATTCTTTTAAAACTTTTTTTTTTAATTTCTGCTCCAGAATTTTCTACCTTTTAGTGGGAAGGGGTTGGTCCAAATAACCTAGTTTATTATTATTTAAAAAAGGAATATCTGATTTCTTTCTTAATTTTTTAAAAACTCTTTCTGCAAGGGGACCTCTATAAATCCCCCAAACTAGCAATGACTGAGGTTGTTTCAGGCTAATGAAATACTTCTTCAAACAGTATTGTTCAAGATAAGTAATTCAGTGTCCCTTAATGTGAGAAAATTTTGAAACTCCATATTTTTCAGGGTCTGTTATAAAAACCTCACCTTATATTTGGGATAATTTTGATGTGTAATAAATATGACAGTGGAAAAGTGGCTCTAATATTGAATAAGAAAAACATACCTATAATATATGAAACAGAGCCTCTAATAAAATTATTATCTGCAGCTAGTGGCTAGCAGCTAGGATTTAATGTTTTTGGGGTCTGTTCCTCCTGAACTATATAAAAGAAAATCACTCTTGGCATTTTGACTTTAAACAAGAGACAGCTGGAGACCTTTTCACCAGCGTAAAGTGAGTATAAATGGCTAATCTGGGGAGGGGGGGAGGAACATTGTGATGAGGTCGCTGTTTCTTTAACATCAATTTTGCAGCTCAATCAAGGCATAATTAGCAATATATGAAGAACAGCAGATCAATCACATCTTTGGGTAGCCCTAGGAATGTGTTAGTTTTGCAATGATTATGTCAGCGGCCTGCAGTTTGGTCCGGTAGAGGGTGTAATGACTCCTTCCCCCAGGAGAGGAGACGTCATAAGGCAACGGATCAAACGCCGTCTCCTGCTGTGATCATACCTCCCACTGGCCAGGCCGGGCCCCACCTCCCACAGATGCGTGTGGATGTTCTTGGACCATAAGTGGTTCCATCTCATTCCTCTCTCTTCCCTTTCAGTTCAGCCAAAGACAGAATATGTGTACCTTCAGGCCCGAGGACGTCCACCTGAGAGGGCCTCCTGTTTCACAGACGCCCCAAAGGACCTGCTGTCCTGGTGACAGCTGAGGGCCCTGTGGTAGTCGGATACAGTTGTCAACTTGGCCAGGTGAAGGCACCTAGTTCTGTTGGTGTGGACATGAGCCAATGGCATGTGACCCTCATCTGTCACTGATTACATCTGCAGTTGGCTAGGAGGCGTGCCTGCTATAATGAATGACTTTTTATTTAATTGGCTGGTGCTTAAATGAGAGAGCTCAATGTAGCACAGCCCAAGCATCTCAGCCCAGGCCTTTAGAGGTGCAGAAAGGAATCATCCTGGGGAAAGCTGTTGGAACCCAGAGGCCTGGAGAGAAGGCCAGCAGAGATCACCCTGTGCCTTCCCACGTAAGAAAGAACCTCAGTTGAAAGTTAGCTACCTTTCCTCTGAAGAACTAACAAAATAAATCCCCTTTTATTAAAAGCCAATCCACGTCTGGTGTGTGGCATTCTGGCAGCTAGCAAACTAGAACAGGCCCCGAGGCCCTGCTGCCTCCCCAGCGCCCCACCACGAGCCCCTTACCTGTGCCATCTTCTCCCAGGCCCTCTGTGGCCTCCCGGAGCTTCATGTCCATCACCCTGGTGGAGATCATGGCCAGCTCCCTGAAATCAGAGGGACGTGCAGGTGAAGGGTGCGCCTCCGGGGGCAGCCAGCAGTGAGTGACCCGGCCGTGGGGGCCACATGAGGCCACCACCTCGCCTGCCCAGCCTGGAGAAGCCAGAGCCCTTGTCCACGGCCCTGTCCAAAGCTGCACTGGGGCCACCAAACCTTTATCCCAGTGCTGGGCAGAGCAACTGAAATGAAGAGCAGAGAACCCAAACCATAACGCCGCGGTTTACACAGTGCAGGTTTGGTTACTTTCTTCAAAATGTTTTTCCCAAATTATGAGAAATCGTGTTTTCCTCTTGTTCATTTTGTAGAAAATTTGGAAAAAGACAGAGAATTAGAATCACCCATGATCCTGCCAACCGAGGAGAATCATAGCTGACCTTTATGCCCATTTCTTTCCTTCCAGTATTTTCTGACGCTAAAATTCACCTCTGCATGCATGCAGGCACCCTTCTACGAAGCTTGACTTGCAGAGTTCACTACTTGTAACACAACAGATCATTAAAATTCTTCCCAAGTGCTGTGTCAACAGCTGCATAACGTTTTGATATATAGTGGCACTATCATTTATTCACATTGCTTCTTTTTTGGAGTTTTTATTAGGAAAAATTTCAAACAGATACAAAAGCAGAGAAACGCTGGAATGAACTTATCGACATGGGGCCCTCCTGGGCTGTTTCTAGACCTGACTCCTCTCCCAGCCCCAGTAGATTACATCACTGCAGATCACGCAGGATTCTATCATCGCCACATCCATAGGGATTTATTTTTCTCCCTACATTAAAAATCTCTGACTCTTTGTGGAAATCAAACACCGATCAATAAACCTGCTACCGAACACTCAGCTAACCGCGCCCCTGCCTCTGACAGCTGACTCTTCAAACAGCGCCCACCACCCCACCATGAGCAAACGCACCATTTATCGGGGAGCTCATTCTTACTGACGGACGCTACAAGTTCTCCCACTTAATCGGGGGGTACATGGACACCTATATAGTCATGTAATGTTTGCCTCTTGTGCACGGCACTTAACTGAAAAATTGTGGGAGAAATGTAAACAAAATATTTAAGAGAAGAAAGGAGTTTGGGCCTGTGTCAGAGTTTGGATTAATATTTAGCTCTCCTTTAATATTACTTCCAAAAAGTCCATCCTCCCTACCGGCCAGCTCCTTAAAGCTGCATATAGCTCTGTCATCTTTGGTTCTCAATTTTCACCCAACTTGGCTTCTTAAAAGCGGCGGGTGTTGTGTCAGCTTGGCCCCAAAATTCTTTGTTGGAATCTAAGTGGTTTTCCCCATAATCGTGGCATCGTTGTATATCAAATAAGGGTTGGACTGAAATGCTATTTTTCAAACCCTAGACCATGGTTTTTGCTTCAAAGAACATCATCTACGGGAGCCACCAAAACGAGAGGGGGACAAGCAGCAGGCTGAACACGGTATTTCTAGGCTGATGGCACAACTCAAAACGTCCACGTGTTCCAGAAAAGTCACTGCCCCCAGCACATTAGGGCAACCTCACTGCCTGGTGACCTGAGGCTCAGGGAAACCACGGGATCGGGGCAGCTAGCAGGGCCTTCTAAGGAAGGAACCGTGGAGAAGGAAACCAGGAAAACCCAAGGAGCAAGAAGGAGGGTGGAAATGTTGAGGGCTGCCTCTCCACAGTTACCATCTCCAAAGATTGCTGCTGAGCTAGAAAGTGCAGGCACGAGAACTTTCCGGTACTTGAATCTGGAGTTCACCACCCAGCTAAAGTTACTTACGGAGCATGTGGGCTCACCACCCGAATCATCCGTCAGTCCCCAAGAACCCAGGGGATTCCCAGTTTGGAAACGAGAACATGGAACATTAGGTAGGAGCTTTGGCTCGGGTAGCAAAGCAGGGCCACCAACCCGAGCTCATGCCGTGTATGCCGGGCACTTTTGAGGTGCAGGAACAGTGACGGAAGAGCCTGGAACAGTGGTGAAAGAGCCCCCGTGTCCCTGCCTCATTCAGGTGCTGGCTCAGTGAAGGGGGCGTCCCGAGCTGTCCCCCGAGGGCTTGAGGAGAGCTGGGGGGAATCCAAAGGACAGAGTGTCCCACCAAAATGCTCTGCCTGCTTGGCAGCCCCTGTCCAGGCCGAAGGAGCCCCAGAGGGTGTCCTGAGAGAAGTTTCGGGGTCTGACAGGGTGTCAGTCTGCCAAGATGTACGTGAAGCCACCCCTCCAGAGAAACCATGAGGCTACCTGCCAAACACCCAGATACCCCTTGCTGACGCAGGCCGGTGGCCCAGGGCCAAGTGTGCAGGCATGCGCGTGACAGCGTGTGCCAGGACGAGGTGGCCTCGAGGGCGTGCACCAGGCCTCCCCGCCCCTGAGCCCGGAGTGGACGGGGCAGCCCAGCCCACTTCTCCCCGGGCGGCTGTGACCTCAGCCCGGCGGGGCCTGGCCTTCACCTCCCCTGACGGCAGGTGCACACACACGCCGGGCTGTACAGGACTCGCCACCGACGCCAAGTCACCCCACAAAGAGACAAGAAGTCAGGCTTGCCTCACGGGCAGGGGTTCGGGTCTCTGCATGTTTTAGTTCCATGTGTCTCCATGCAAATAAGAGTGAAGAATGGGGTGCACAGGGAAAGAGCAAAGACTTGGAAGTTGGGCAGCCCTGGGCTTGAAGCCTCACTCCCCCACCTACCAGCCCTGGGGCCTCAGTTTCCTAATATGTGAAATGGGTTTAATAAGACTTTAATTGAGCAGGACCCAGATCCCAGCCCCTAGCAAACACTTTCTGTCTACTTCTTCGCAATGTGCTCACGACCATGCAAATGCCAATGAAAACCACACAGCTGAGAAACTGGCTGCAGATGAGCTCCGAGTTTAGTGGACACAGGCTCCATGCGCAACTGCCTCTCTTCGTGATCACCCTTACCAGACACCTGCTGGTCCCCGAGCTTCCCGGTCGCCTGCAGAACCATGAGCGGGGACCGTCACCACACGGCCGCCAGGTAACCGGTAAGGACCAATTCAAGGACCTCAAGAACCGTCTGCTCTGGGACGCCGGGGAGCGCACAGGGGGAGCCCCTTCGTGCAGGCGTCCCAGCGGCCCTGCTTCTGGAGGGACACGGTGCATTGCCACAGAGGAACGGCTTCTTTGGTGGGTCACACAACCCCCTGCTGACCACACGGTCCCCCACTCGCACCAGATGTCAGGGAAAGCCAGAAGGGACCCCATAATTAGAAAGCAGCCGGGCACCCACCTGGCGCCTCCCAGCTCTGCTCTGGCTTCTCAATGAGGGGTGCTTCTCACCTGAACTCAGAGTTCCAGGCACACGCCAGCTTCTGCCCTCTGCCCTCCTGGAGTCCCAGATGAGAACAACTGATTCTTTACATTAAACCCGGACCCAATGGGCCTCTGCAGAGGTTCTAATGAACCTCCAGCTCCCTCTGAGGCTCACGGCATTCCTCAGCGAGCTTTAGGGCACCTACAGAACTCCAGGGGAGCCGTGGGTGCTAAGAAGTCTCCCTGCAGCAGCTGCCCCGGTCTCTCCAAAGCAAACCCTAAATGGAACCACAGGAGTTAAGACAAAAAGCCACCATTAGTTGCAGCTTATATTGAAAAATCTGCAAAAGCTTATTCATGGGAAGAATGAAATTTTAATATGGAATTTCAAAAGCCCCAATCCATTATATTCCCCTACACAATTCAAGGAAAAATATCTGTCTCCAGGTTGCATACCTCTCAGCGCAGTGTGAAAGCCTAGTGTTCCGGGCTGTGTCTGGACTCCCGGGGTATTCTTTCTTAGGGCCCCGTGCCTTTCCGTCACAAGGCGTCCTCAGATGGTCACTGATGACTTGTTTGTGGGTCTCTGTTTACCATCCTTGCCCCTCCAGCACTGTGAGCTTGGAGCGGCAGCCTCCAGGCCCGGACGTGCATTGCCCAGGATGGTGCCCAGCACCGGGGAACCGATGCCACACACCCAGGAGGGATTTGATGGGATGAGAGGGGCTTCCGGAGACCACGCAGCAGGTAGGGCAGGGAGAAAGGAGCAGTGAGGTGGCCGTGCTCCAGACACAGTCCCGTTTCACACACAGGGCAAGACTGAGGAAACGCTGCAGCATGTCATCGATGCCAGACTTTGGAAAAAGGAAATAATCCTTATCACGGCCCTTCTCAATCTACCAGGAAACTGGAAGAGATTATGTTCTCTTTACAGAGCAACGCGACTTGAAAAAAAACTAAACATCGAGGCAAATCTGCACTGCCAAGTGACGGAATTTCAGCGAGGCCGGTGCGCGCGTGGGTGTGTGTGCTTGCTGACCTGCGGTCACCGTGCCCTGGAGAAAGCCCGTCCCAGCTGAGCTTCGGTGGCCTGAGATTCTGAAGGCAAGTGATGAAAATTAAAATTAAACAGCCTGTAAGAACATTATGAGCCAACAATCACAGATACGTAAATGCATTTCATTTTGTTTAAAAGCAAAACGGATGCCAACATCTTGTACGCCGGCTCAGCAGAAGACCCTAGAACCAATTCCAAATGCTTGTCTTGAAACCACCGCTCAGTCACTGCCTTTTAGTTTCCAGTGTTCCTTGACAATGAGGTTACCTGCAGAGAGGCCCGCCTTCCAGCCAGCAATTCTTCCTAGAGGGGGCACCGTCCGGAGGCAGGGCCTCGCCTACGCCTTCGTGCCGTGTTAGTGTCTGGCCACAGATGTCGCACAATCATCATCTGCATCTTTGATTGAATGGACAAACAAGTGTGCCACGTACTGCACTTGTTATTCTTAAACTTCAAACGTGCTGATGAGCCCAATGGCCATTCTTTAAGAACAACTAGCTTTTAACCACCCATGATGGACTGGATTGCATCTCCCCAAAAGACATGTTCAAGCCCTAACCCCTGTCCTGTGCACATGAACTTGTCTGGAAATAGGATTTTTGAAGATGTTGTCAGTTAGTATGAGGCCACCCTGGATGAGGATGAGCTCTTAATCTGACTGCTACCTTTAAAAGTAGAAGAAATGTGGCCATAGTCAGGAAGTAATAAAAGACACGGGTGGGGGTGGGGGGAAACTGAGTC
>PVIY010041939.1:0-21282 GCA_004026745.1 Myrmecophaga tridactyla | reverse complement strand
GCCATGTGCCCTTCCAGCTGAGAGAGAAGCCCCAACTGTGTTCGCCATGTGCCTTCTCACTTGAGGGAGAAACCCTGAGCTTCATTGGCCTTCTTGAACCAAGGTATCTTTCCCTGGATGCCTTTGATTGGACATTTCTATAGACTTGTTTTAATTGTGACATTTTCTCGGCCTTAGAACTATAAACTAGCAACTCATTAAATTCCCCTTGTTAAAAGCCGTTCCATTTCTGGTATATTGCATTCCGGCAGCTAGCAAACTAGAACAAGGAGGTTTAGATTTCCTATTTGGCAAGGGTGTGTTTATTGGTTTTCTTTCTCTTGGGAGCAATGAAGTTATCTTAAAGTGAGAATGTTGACGGACTGTGGACTTTGGGCCCTCTACATCATGCCCGATAAATGCAGGTGGCTGAAGGATGCCTGAGGGTGAAGTAGATTGGCAAACAATTGTGTATACTTATGAACGAAGGTTGTGCTGCTAAAAAAAGGAACAAAGTTGTGAGACATGCAACGATGTGAATGAACATATGGGACATTTGGTGAGACAAAATAAACCAGAAACAAAAGAACAAGAATAGTTTGGTCACTTTTAGAAAATGCTTATAAGAAAACAGGGGCCTAGACAGTAAACTTTTAGAGCAGACACATTAAGTCCGGAGTGGTGATTATTATTTCTGAATTTTGAGAGGCTGTTTTTTATATAACCTGATATTTAGAGATAAGAATGAAGCCAAACAGGTAGGGGTTAAAGTAATTCAGAATATAGGGGTAAGGAAGACAGTGTCTGTATTTTAGAACCACACATACTCTTTGAGACTAATGGAAGAAAGGTTTATTTTGGTCTGGAACTGAAATTTTCTGTAGTACATAATCCAATTTAACCTATCTGTATAGCTCATTTAAACAATTGAAACATAAGGAGCATGGAATAAGATAGAGGTCCTTTAATCCTATATAGATTATTGTAATGCCTGGATATATCCTAGAGTATATTAAGCAGATAATCAAAAAGTATTGGCAAAGTCCCCTGAGGGATAGGAGAAAGAATATGGAATTATTAAACCTTACCATAAGGGAGTCACCTGATACTGTGTCAAACTTTAGGGATATTCAAATCAATAGGCCGTGACCTTGATCATGAGGCTTACTCTTGTGAAGTTTATGTAGGTATCACAGAAGCTTAGACTACCTATAGGCATGCCTAAGAGTTACTTCTGGAGGACCTCTTTTGTTGCTCAGACATGGCCTCAGTCTCTCTAAGCCCAACTCTGCAAATGAAATCATTGCCTTCCCCCCTACGTGGGGGGACTTTCATCCAGTGGTGGAAGTCTCCCTGGCAATGTGGGAGATGACTCCCAGGGATGAATGCAGACCTGGCACCGTGGGATCAACAATTCCATCCTGGCCAAAAGGGGGAAAAGAAGGGTAATTAATTAATAAATATCAGTGGTAGAGAGAGTTCAAATAGAGTCAAGAGGCTACTCTGGTGGTTGTTCTTATGCAAGCCTCATTAGACTTTGCTACCTATCATAACCTGGCAACTCCCAACCAGGACCATTCTAGCCAATCCTAAAGAACACCTAGGGCAATATAGAAGATTCCACAAGGGTTCCATGCACTAGAGCAACTTTCCAGAAACCTACAACCTCCAGATGAGTCCCTGGTCCAGATCAGTCCTGAAACCTAGCCCAGTCTCTCCAGAACATCAGCTAGTGCCATCTCCCTTCCTCATATTAGTGACAGACCCTTCCAATATGAAAAATTTAGAACTGCCATAGCCTGAAACACCACTAATGAGAGGGAGGGAAAGATCAAAGGTGATAGTGAAGTTATACAGAGAAGTTAGGGTTTAACAAATTGAATATGAATGCTGAATCATTAAATTGATATCTCTTTTAGTCTCCAATATTTTAGAGCAGCTAGAAGTAAAAACCTAAAACTGTGAAATCGTAATCCATGTCAAACTCAGAAATATGTTCTACAACTAATTGTGGTGCTGTGCTTTGAAATTTGTAGCTTTTTTGTCTGTATGTTATTTTTCACAAAAAAAAAAGAAGGAAATAAAGTTGATTGTGATGATAGAAAAAGTATTTAAGCCCTCTAGCCTCCTATGTTCTGGAGCAGCTAGAAGGAAAAATATGAGAGGATCACATGGTAGCTCATGACAAACTCTGGGATCTGTCCTGTAACTACTTGTTGAAGAGAGCTTTGAAAATTATTGGTTTTTTATTTCTTTGCTTTGTATATATGTATACTATACAATAAAAAAGTTAAAAATGAAAAAAAAAAAAGAACCCAGAAGCATGCGTAACATTACTGAATTACACTTAGGAATTTGGTGTGATACAAGCAAAATAAGTGAGATTGAGGGTGGATCTTGTGCTCATTTTTTAAAAATTACTTGTTCTTGATGGAACTCCAAGGGCAGACCATTATGAAAAATACCAGATGGGTTTTAAAATATAAGTAGGTATTAAAGGAATGGAAAATATATTCATCGAAATAATTTCCATAGAAAAGATCTTATATATATACATATACATACATAAATTTATCCCAAATTTACTATTTCTTTTTAGCTTTCTAAGACAAAAACCATCTGTCTCATGGTATAAATCAATGATACTTAGTGTCTTGATGGTTTCTCAGTAACAAAATATTTTAAGTAAAGACATATTTGGATTACTATTAGACTACTTTGCAATGCCACCTGTGCTGGTTTGAAAATATTATGTACTCCAGAAAAAAACGCATTCTAAGCCTAATCCAATCTTTTAGGGGCAGCCGTTTCTCTTGATCCTAATTCAATCTTGTGGAGCAGATCCTGATTCAACATTGTAGGTTAGAAACTTTCAATTAGATTATCTCCATGGAGATGTGCACACTCAATTGTGGGTGTGCTGTTTTAAGTACACCCATTCCAGGTGGGTCTTGATCAGTTTACTGGATTCCTTTAAAGAGGAAACATTTTGGAGAGTCAGAAATGACAGAGCTGACAGAGAGAGCAGAAACACAGATGCTTGAAGATGCTTTGAGCCCAGCAGACATTGCTCTGTGCCTTCCCATGAGATGTTCAGCAAACCAGAATCTGGAGAGAGCCAAGGAAAGTCAAGAGATGAAAGTCAGCCCCAGAGAAGGAAAGTGAGGAACCCTAAGTAATGGAGCCCAGAAGCATGGAACCAGCAGATTCCAGCCACATGACTTCCCAGCTGACAGAGGTGTTCCTGACCCCAAAATTGGCCTTTCTTGAGTAAAGGTAATCTCTTATTGGTGCCTTAATTTGGACACTTTCCCTTCCTTAGAACTGTAAACTTGTAACTTATTAAATTTCCCTTTTTAAAAGCCATTCCAGTTCTGCTAATATCACATTCTGGCAGCTAGAAAATGAAAACATCACCACTTTAATGACTTGACTCCTATAATAAAAGGTTTCATATAATTCTTAATATATTTTCTAATGCCTTGATACTTCAATGGACAGAAGGTCTTATACCCTAATTAAAAACAAAAACCAAAAAATTAAGTTATCGACATTATAATACCCTGCAACTAAGCTTCATAATGGAATTTTATGAAAAGTATCTAAATTAAAGCCAACCTTGAGGCAACACTGAAAAAAATTATTACAGTCCACGAAAAGAACCAAATTCTTCAGCATATAGGCTAATTAGATTTATTTAAACACCTACAATGAAACATAAATGAATTTAATGATGCATGGCAGATTTTCAAATTATTTTATGGATTAGTATCATTACTAAACACAGGAATATATAAATGAAGTTATTGGAACAATAAGAACTACATCTCAAATGAGTTCTAAATGGCTTAAATGTTTCATTTAGACTTATAGTCCTTCAGATTCAAGTGAGTTAAAATAATGTGTATAAAACATTTCAGAAAAATAAGCTTAGAATCCAAAGTAAACAACAGATGCAATAGAGGCCACAAACCTAAAAAATATATAATTAATATATCTAGTAACATTATAGCATCACATAGACTTAAAAAAGCCTTTTACTGCACATAAGAAAGGAGAAAAGAAGGATGTTGATGATCTGGTATTATGGGCCCATAGAAATTTCAATAATTGGTAATAAAATTACCATTTGGGGGTTGGATTTAAATATTTTGAGTAAGAAAAATCCCTACTTTAATGGCCAATTCGACACTGATGAGACTATCTGCATAGCAAAGCAATTTAGTTTCTCTCCTGTCCAAATATATAAGACTGATCACTTTCAAATATACTTTTTTAACATTTAACTAAAACCTTGCAAAAAATATGTAAAGAATGTCTCTTTGAAAGTTCTTGGAAATGGGGACTTGAAAAAAAAACCTTTAATTTTCAGACAAAGGTTCTCAGATGCCCAAATAGCTTCAAAATCATTTACACACACACATTCTCATCCAAATGGGGCTTAAAAAGTAAAACATGTTTATTTAGGTAGCAGTGAGGATTTTTAAAAATAAAAAAGTAAGTTATACCTAACATGATTAAATACATACACATATATAAACTCCAAATACCTATGAAATTCCTAAAAAGGGTCTCAATACTGTAATATGTAACAATGAAAAGGTCTTGAAACACATTAAAGTACAATAATCTGCCAGAGTATTAAAAATATGTATTTAGTTTTAATCGGATAGTTAAAGAATTTGTAGTGGGAAATGGAGGACAAAATTCATTTCATAAGGAGGGAACCAAAGGTGCCAAAAGAAGCTGTTTTTTCTAAGGCAGAATTAGATCTTACAAGTCTTTTTTGTCTGTGCTTCTAAGAAAGGAATAATAGCAACTAGAAAAATAATAATTTCTACAATTCTACAATATCTGTAATAATTTTCCATAGGAAAATATGCTTTTATAGTAGAAAGCTACCATATAAGTCCAAGGAAATATAGTAATAGCATTCATGTTATATATGGGAAAAGGAATACATTTATTAAACTATTCTAACAATAAAGTGCTATATCCTTGAGTGTCCAATAAAAAATAATCAGTTATTTAAACAGGAACACATTCTACATCAGGAAAATACAAAACATATGAATGTATATTTTCACACACGAGAGATACAAAAACTTTTCTTTCCACATAACCTCCTACTTTGAAATGTCTTCAGAGAAGTTGAAATAACAAGTTTAACATCTGGGCACTGAATCCAGAATGTCTCAATCAAAACTTAATAACAATGAGGACTTCCTGGAAGACGGTGGAATGGGATAGGCCGAGTTCACCCCTGCTCCAAAGAACATCTAGAGAAGTGAGAGAGAAACAACTGGTACAGCAATTCCAGGGTGCAAATGACCTGAGAGGGTCTTCTACACTACATATGAAGGTCCTGGTAGAAAAACCTGAGGAACTGAGATGCAAAAAATTGGAGAATACCCAGCTAGTGCAAAGAGCATAAAGCACCCCTTCCAAACAGAGGCCGGAAGTCTCAGGAGTGCACGGAAAGGAAGATGGGAACCAGAAAGGAAGCCAAGCTATGTTCCTTAAATACATCACACCCATGCACAATGGCCCACAACCCACATCCCATCATACACCCAAGCCCCGCCCCCCAGTACCATAAACACCTCCACCCCACCACTCCCGGGACGCCCGCTTCCTCGCATTGAGCCTCCACCCAGTGCATGTGCCTCCAAGGACCCGCACCCCACCACGCCACCCCTGCACACCGTGCCCCCCCACCACCACAAGCATGCATGCATCCCTGCCCTAACCCCTGCACACTCCACACAAGCACAAACATGGGCCCTGCCCCACGCAGGTACACAACCACATTCTGCCCACCCCCACACCCAAGTCCCCAATACTCATGGGTGCTCACATGCGTATCTGTGTCACAACCCACTGCCCTGTGCATATGTGCATCCCTACTCTGGCCCTACATCGCGCAGCCCAGCACGCACACAGTTGTGCCTCACCCCCCAGCCCCTGCACACATATTTCAATCCCCTGACCCCATGCCATGCACACTCCCACAACCCATCCTCCTGAGCCCCAACTCCTGTACCCACCCCCTGGCTCTGTACTCACGTGCCCTGACCCCCCGACCAGTGACATGCCTACCCCCAGGACCCACCTTCCTGCATCCTGGCCTCTGCATCCAACCCCCATGTGCGGGCATCTCATCTCTGTACACCAGAGCATCCATATCCCATGCCCCCTCTGCTTCACCCCAAGCAACCACACACCTGCACTTTGCACCCTCAACCCCAGTGTCCCTGAATCAGGCACTCCTGTACACATACAAACCCCTCCTTATGCACCATAACCTCTGTACCCCAAACCCCATGCCTTGACCTCCATGACTCCGCATTATACATGTGCATCTGCACCCTGCCTGTGCACCTGGTCCCATGCACACATGCCATGCCCTTCACCTCCCAGCACTCTGCTGTCCCCTACATCATCACCCCTGTGCCCTGTGCCCTGTGCACCTACAAAGTGCCCCTGATCTGCCTCCTGACGTGCTCTGCCTCTAGTCCCCGATGCTGTGCCCTGCCTCTGTGCTTTGAGGCCTGCTCAAGCTGCACCACACACCCACAGCCCCTGTATCACTGCCCCTCAACCCCATGTCCATACCACACACTCCTGGGCACCAGAGTAGCACCCCTACCCTGCACCAAGCCCTGCTACATGACCTGCCACTGCGCCGCTGTGCCCCACCCATGCCCTACATTCTGTCCCATGCCCATCCTACAAATACAAAACCTTAGATTACTGAGGGAAATCAACTTCCAAAGTAGCCCCATCAAGATAATTACATGCCTCAAAAGTGACAGAAAATCACAAAGCATATGAAGATGCGGACAGATATAGCCCAGCCTAATGAACAAATTAAAACATCAGAGGAGACACAGACTTTGGAAAAACTAATCAATGATGTTCATACAACTCTATGAAATAAAATCTATGGGTTGGCTAATGACATAAAGAAGATCAAAAAGTCATTAGAAGAGCCTAAAGAAGAATTTGAAAGAATAAACAGAAAAATGGCAGATATCACAGAGGTGAAAGATACTGTAGACCAAATAAAATATACACTAGAGACTTACAACAGCAGATTTGAAGAGGCAGAAGAAAGAATAAATGAACTAGAAGAAAGGACAATTAATTTTGAACACACAAAAGAAGAAATGGCAAAAAAGATGGAAAAACTTGAATTGGATCACAGGGAAATGATGGACAACATGAAGCACACAAATATAAGAATTATCAGTGCCCCAGAAGGAAAACACAAGAGTAAAAGGTTAGAAGATTAGTTGAAGAGATAATGGGGGAAAACTTCCCAACCCTTATAAAAGACATAAATAGGGTGGGCCACGGTGGTTCAGCAGGCAGAGTTCTTGCCTGCCATGCCGGAGACCTGGGTTCAACTCCCAGTGCCTGTCCATGAAGAAGAAAAAGACATAAATATGCAAATCAAAGAAGCCCAACAAACCCCAAATAGAATAAATCCCAGTAGGCCTACTATAAGGCATATACTAATCACTCTGTCAAATGTTGAAGAGAAGCAGAAAATCCTGAAAGCAGCAAGAAAAAAGCGATCTACTATATACAAGGGAATGCACATAAGACTGAATTCGGACTACTCAACTGGCATTATGTAGGCAAGAAGACAGTGGTATGATATATTTAAGATCCTGAAAGAGAAAGACTTCCAGCCAAGAATTCTGCACCCAGCCAAACTGTCCTTCGAAAGTGAGGGAGACATTAAAATTTTCACAAAGGCTGAAAAGAATTTATCAACAAGAGACTACCCCTATAAGAAATACTAAAGGGGGTTCTATCAGCTGAAAAAAAAAAAAAGACAGGATTGGGGGGTCTGGAGGAGGACACAGAACTGAAGAGTACCAGTAAGCATAACTTAAATGATAAAAAGGGAAATAGTGAAAAGAATGTATAAATCGGGCAAATACAATCAAAGATAAGATGGTAGATTCAAGAAATACATTTAAAGTAATAACTTTGAATATTAACAGATGAAACTCACAATTTAAAAGACATAGACTGACGGAATGGATTAAGAAATATGATCCATCTATATGCGGATTACAAGAGACTCATCTTATACCCAAAGATATAAATTGATTGAAAAGGAAAGGATTGAAAAAGATGTTCCAAGCAAGTTTTAACCAAAAGAAAGCAGGAGTGGCTATACTAATATCAGACAAAATAGGCTTTAAGTGTAAAGAATTCAAAAGAGATAAAGAACGACACTACAAATTAATAAAAGGGTCAGTTCACCAAGAAGAAATAACAGTCATAAATGTTTATGCTCCCAATCAAGGAGCTCCAAAGTACATGAGGCAAACATTGGTAAAACTGAAGGGAGTGATAGACCTTTAAACAATAATAGTGGGAGACTTCAATACTCCATTCTCTTCTATAGATAGAACAACCAGACAGAGAATCAACAAGTAAATAGAGAATTTAAACAATTTGATAAATGAGTAAGACCTAACAGACATGTAGAGATTGTTATACACCAAAACAGCAGGATATACATTCTTCTCTTGTGCTCATGGAACATTCTCCAGGACAGATCATATGCTGGGGCACAAAACAGGTCTTTATAAATATTAAAAGACTAAAATTATTCAAAGCATTTTCTTTGATCACAATAGAATGAAGCTGAAAATCAATAACCACCAAGGAACCAGAAGTTTCACAAATATATGGAGATTAAATAGCGCACTCTTAACAACAACAAAAAAGGTATTGCTAGAGAAGTCAGTAACTATCTGGAGATTAAAGAAAATGAGAATGTGACATATCAGAACTTATGGGATATGGCAAAAGCAGTGCTGAGAGGGAAATGTATTGCCCTAAATGCCTTTACTTAAAAAGAGGGAAGAGAAAATCAAGGATATAACTGCTTACCTGGAAGAACTAGAAAAAGAACAGCAAACTTACCCCAAAGCAAATAGAAGAAGAGAAATAGCAAACATTAAAGCAGAATTAAATGAATTGGAGAATAAAAGAACAATAAAAAGAATCAATAAAACCAGGGCAGGACATGGTGGTTCAGCAGGCAGAGTTCTTGTCTGCCATGCCAGAGACCCAGGCTCAATTCCTGGTGCCTGCCCATGCAAAAAGAAAAAAAAAGAAAAAATCAATAAAATCAAAAGTTGGTTCTTGGAGAAAATCAATAATATCGATGTAGTTCAAGCTAGGCTGACAAAAAAAGAGAGGGGATGCAAATGAAAAAATCAGAAATGAGACAGTGTTGTTACCACAGATGCTGTAAAAATAAAAAACATCATAAGAGGATACTATGGACAACTATACACCAAAAAACTAAACAACTTAGATGAAATGGACAAATTCCTCAAAACACAAGAACAAGCTACACTGACTCAAGAAAAAAAAGAAGATCTCAACAAACCAATCACAAGTAAAGAGATTCAATCATCATCAAAAACCTCCCTACAAATAAAAGCACAGGACCAGATGGCTTCTCATGAGAATTTTATCAACATTCCCAAAAGAACTAACACCAATCCTGCTCAAACTCTTCCAAAAAAAAATAAGGAAAAAGGAACAATGCCTAACTCATTTTATGAAGGTAACATCGCTGTATTACCAAAATTAGGTAAAGATGCTATAAGAAAGGAAAATGAGAACAAATCTCCCTAATGAATATAGACGCAAAAATTCTCAACAAAACACTAGCAAATCAAATCCAATGGCACATTAAAAGAATTATCCACCACAACTAAGTGGGGTTTATACCAGGAATGCAAGGATGGTTCAACACAAGAAAATCAATCAATGTAATATACCTCATTAATAAATCAGAAGGGAAAAAATCACGATTTTATTGAGTGATGCTGGAAAGGCATTCAACAAAAATTTAACATCCTTTTCTAATAAAAACACTTCAAAAAGTAGGTATCAATGGTAACTTCCTCAATATGATAAAGGGCATATATGAAAAACCCATAGTCAGCATTGTACTCAATGGTGAGAGACTGAAGGCCTTCCCCTAAGATTGGAAGCAAGACAAGGATGCCTTGTGTTGCTAATATTATTCAATATTGTACTAGAAGTTCTAGCTAGAGCAATCAGGCAGCAAAAAGAAATAAAAGGCACCCAAATCAGAAAGGAAGAAGTAAAACTTTCATTATTTGCAGATGATATGAACTATGCTACACTTGGAAGATCCTGAGAAATCTATGACAAAGCTTCTTGAGCCATAAACAAATTCAGCAAAGTGGCCAGATATAAAATTAATGTGCAAAAATCAGTAATGTTTCTGTACATAAGCAATGTCCTGAGGAGACAATTAAGGAAAAAAATTCCATCCAAAATAGCAACTAAAACAACTAAATATTTAGGAATAAACTTAACTAGGGATATGAAGGAGCTGTACACAAAAAACTACATAACATTGCTAAAACATATCAAAGAAGATCTAAATGGATGGAAAGACATTCCCTGCTCATGGATAAGAAGGTTAAATGTACTTAAGATATCAATTCTACCCAAATTGATTTACAGATTCAACACAATACCAATCAAAATTCCAACAGCCTACTTTGAAGATGTGAAAAAAGCTAGTTAGCAAATCCGTTTGGAAGAGAAAGAAACCTCCATAGTTAGAAATATCCTAAAAAAGAAGAACAAAGTGGGAAGAATAACACTTCCTAATTTTAAAGCTTATCAGAAAGCCACAGTGGTTAGTTAAAACAGCATGGTATTGGCACAAAGACAGAAGGACTGACCAATGGAATTTAATCAAGAGCACTGAAATAGTCCACCAAATCTACAGACAACTAATCTTTGACGAGGCTCCCAAATCCACTGAACTGGGACAAAATAGTCTTTTCAAAAAATGGGTATGGGTGAACTGGATCTCAATAGCCAAAAGAGTGAAATAGGACTCTTATCTTACACCCTATACAAAAATTAATTCAAAGTGGATCAAAGACCTAAATATAAGAACCAGTAGCATAAAACTCCTTAGAAGAAATATATGGAAACATCTTCAAGACCTAGTAATAAGAGGCAGCTTCAAAACGTTACACCCAAAGCATAAGCAGTGAAAAAAAAAATAGATAAACGGGAGCTCCTCGAAATTAAATGCTTTTGTGCTTTAAAAGACTTTGTTAAAAAGGTGAAGAGTCAGCCAATTCGATGAGAGAAAATATTCTGAAATCACATATCAGATAAAGGTTTAATATCCCATATACACAAAAAGATCATACAACACAAAAACAAAAGAACAAACAACCCAACTATATGAATAGTATATAAAGACATGAATAGACATTTTTCCGAACAGCAAATACAGATGGCTTAAAAGCACATGAAGAGATGCTCATTTTCAAAAGCTATAAGGGAAACACAGATCAAGAATATGAGATACAACCTCACACCTATTAAGAATGGCTGCTATTAAACAAACAGGAAACTACAAATGTTGAAGAGGATGTGGAGAAAGTGGATACTATGCACTGCTGGTGGGAATGTATAATGGTACAGCCACAAGAAAACTAAATATTGAGTTACCCTGTGACCTGGCAATACCACTAAGTATATACCCAGAACAGCTGTAAGTAGTGACACAAACAGACATTTGCACACCAATGTTCACAGCAGCATTATTAAAAATTGCCAAAAGATGGAAACAATACAAGTTTCTATCAACAGACAACTGAATAGACAAAATGTGGTATATACATACTATGGAATCATATGCAGCAGCAAGACAAAATGACATCCTAAAGCATATGACAAGATGGATGAAACTTGAGGACAGGATGCTGAGTGAAATAAGCCAGACACAAAAGGATAGATACTGTATGATCTCACTTTTATGATAAAGGTAAATAAACTCAGAGGCTTATTATACAGAATATAGGGGACATAGAGATACACAGAAGCTAGAGATGGGGGAATGGCTAGCTAATGAGGTTGAACTTAAATGTAAGAGAATGGATAAAAGTGAAGGCAGTTCATTAATGGGTCTATAAGTAATATTGCCATATTGAAGGTGAATGTGATTGAAAGGGGTTGTATAGAGCCATGTATCCCACCAATTAACACTAAAAATAGAAATAAGTTCTTATATGAACCACTTCAAAGGTATGAATCTTGCACAAAGAGTTTATTATATCAGGGTATAGAGGGAAAACTACTATTACATGCAATGGACTACGCTTAACAGTAAGATATCAACAGTACCACAGCAATACCAGGAGTAAATAATGGGGGTGGGGGCAAGAGTTAAGGGGAGGTTTGGATTTTCTGTTTGGTGAAGGTGTGTTTATTGGTTATTTCTCTCTTGAGAACAATGAACATCATCTAAAATTGAGTGTTGAGGGACTGTTGACTTTGGACATTACACATGATGCCCAATGGATGGAAGTGGCTGAAGGATATACTGACTGAGAAGTAGAATGGCAAACTGTGGTGCATACATATGATCAAATATGCTGTTATAGAAAGGAACAAAGTCATGAGGCATACAGCATTGTGAATAAATCTGTGGGACATTATGTAATGTAAAATAACCAGAAATAAAAAAGCAAATATTATATGGTCTCATTTAGAAAATACTTATAAGAAAACTTGGGCCTAGATTGTGAGCTATTATAGCAGTCATCTTTAGTCCAGAGCTGTAATTAAGTAATGCCCAGATACATACCAGCGTATGTTGAGCAGGTAATTTAAAAGTATTAGCAAAACGCCATGTGGGATGGGAGAAAAAATATAGAACTATTAAACTTTACCACCAGGGAAAACGCTGATACTGTCTCAAAACTTTAGGGACTCCCAAGTCAATAGGCAAAGTCCTTAATCTTGAGGTTTGCTCCTCAGCTTATTAAATATAGCAGAGAAGCTTAGCCTACCTATAGTTATGCCTGAGAATTACTTCAAGATGACCTCTTTTGTTGCTCAGATGTGGCTTCTCTCTATATATGCCCAACTCTACAAGTAAAATCATTACCCTCCCCCTACATGGGACATGACATCCAAGGATGAAAGTCTCCTTTGGCAACGTGGAATATGACTTCCAGGAATGAGCCTGGCCCTGGAACCATGGGATTGAAAACGCCTTCCTGGCCAAAAGGGGTTTAAGAATTGTAAGAAAAATTCAGTGACTGAGAGAGTTCAAATAGAGTTGAGAGGCTACTCTGGAGGTTGCTGTTATGCAAGCTTCAGCTAGATATTGCTATTTATCATAGTTTGCCAAACCCCAACCAAAACCATTCCTGCCTACCCAAAAGAACATCTAGGGCCTTATCTGAGATTCATCAAAGTTTCCATGCATTATGATTACTCTCCAGAAATCTACAACCTCCAGATGGGTTCCTAGGTCTACGTAAGTCCTGAAACCCAGAGGGGTCAGCCTCTCCAGAACATCAACTAGTTCAATCCCCCATTTCATATTATCAATAGGCCTTTCCAATATAAAAAAGTTAGAATGGGAATAGCCCAAACACCCCTAAAGATTGGGAGAAAGATCAAAGGAGAAGGAGGAGTCATAACAGAGAAGATCGGATTTAACAAATGAGTATCACTGCTGAATCATTTTATTGATATTTCTTGTAGTCTTCAGTGTCTTGGAATAGCCAGAAGGAAAAACTAAAATTGTGGAACTGTAACCCACACAAAACTCTGAAATCTGTTCTATAACTAATTGTTGCTGAATGCTTTCAAATTTATTGCTTTTTTATATATATGTTATTTTTCACAATTAAGAAAAAATTATTTAAAACCTAGTAACAATGCCCTGGATTTCATAAAAGAGTGAATAAGTTTATCATGAAGTAGTTAATTGACACTTTGAGGGAGATAAAACAGAGGAAGACTAGTAAAGGTCAACAGCAGAAGCCCAGTACCTAAGCTCTGTATGTGCATAGAATTTGGAAAGGGGAAGGAGAGGAAGATGGTACAATGATTGGCAAAAAGTAGGATAAAAAAAAAAATTCAATGGGCTTGAATAAATGGGTTTCTTCTCCTTTGAACCATACATTTCAATAATTTAAGTGTTGCTGAAATTTCCACATAACTCACACCACCACTGGTGTGTTCTTTGCTTTGCTAAGTGCTCATGCTGAAAGAAAACTTCTTCAAAAATGTTATTTTACTGGTCACTTCTTCCAGCAAAGATATTTTTTATCTTTCTTCTTTTTGCTTATCTTTGACCTTGGAAGCTGAGGGTCTTTAGATCTGGTGGCTTGTGGAAACCAGTCTTCATCTCAACCCACCACAAAAAGAAAACAAAACGTCCACCCTCTGGTATTTTATTCATTCCAGAGACAAGTCACCTGATGGCATTGACCATCTAACTAATCTGAAATCCAGGATACAAATGCTCTTGATTTTACCAACAATGAAATAACAGTAGTAAAATTAAAAAGTTTATCAAAAAGTGTGTACTGTTTCAGAAGCTACTACAAATATTTTATGTGTACATCATGAGTAATCTCAGAACTGAGGTCTCTCTTCTCCAAGCTGCAGTGCTGCCTGTTAATGTCCATCAAAGAAATTCTTGATCTTAGTATTTTGCTGAACCACAACTTCTTTCTAAAATTATTCTAATTTTGTCTAAACCCATGCAGGTTATCAACGTTATTTTAAAGGATTTTCAAGGTAGACCACTCCATTTACCAAAATTTCCACCTAGCTTGAACTGACAGTATTATAATATTTCAATTACTGTTAAAATGCAAATTGTCTGCTGCTTAAATGTTAACAAACACTAATATAAGTGCTTACTGTGTGTTAGACACTCTTCTGGGTACTTTCTACACATTAGTTCATTTAATCTTCACAACAATCCTAAGGTAGGTACTATTATTATATCTATTTTATACACAAGAAAATTGTAACTTGCTCTACATACAGGTAGGATGTAATGGAACTGATTCTTTTGATTTTTAGTGCTACATGCAATCATGAATTTCTAAGGTTACAACACTTTAAATGATCTTTAAAAAGGGTCTTCAGCTTTTGCTAATCATGGCTGCACTCTTACAACAACCTTTCAGATTAGAGGTTTGGTCGTCTAACATTATCTACATTCAACACCAGGAGATGGTTAGGCTCTTGTCTTCTACTCTGAATGTCTGGTCAAAAAAGAAAAGTAATTTCTAGAATTATCTCTTTCAAATTGAAATTAAGCAATTAAAGTCACTTGTGGACACACTGTACCAGAGACAACATAAATAGTGCAATTAGCTGAAGTGGAATTTGGAGGATCTTTTATGGTAACAGGATGATTTTCAGGGTTGTTATATAGCAAAAAGAAAGGGAATAAGCTAAGTACTTAGTGGTGAAAACACTTTAAGATTGTTTTGAAGTTTTTTCTTATTTTTTAGCTTTACATAAGAAATTATATCTATGCATATGAAATTTGGTTATCTTTTACCCCAAGTTGTAATATTTACAAAGAATGTACTTTCCAATACACTGGATCCTTGCTATGCTCACAGAGAAGAATTCAGGCTAGATCATGCTGACCCATCAAACCTCACTTGGGAACCAGAGCAGGGAGACAGCCTGGTAATAGGGCCTCTAAGGACAGCACCACAGCAAAGCTCCAGGGCACTCAGTGCAGGGTTTTCAAACTGTAGGTTGCAAACTAAATAATGACATCAATTAGGAAGGTCACAGCCAGCATTTAAAAACAAATTCAGCAGAATAGAAAATACCAGAATGCATCACCATGGTAAGGATGTTTTAGGGAATTTTTGTTTCCTATGTGTGCATGTGTGGGACATGGTGTTGTAAAATGTTCATCTAGTTAGGAATCTTGATCTAAAAAGTTTGAAACCTACTGCTCTGGGTACTAAGTGTGTAATTTTCTGGTACTAAGCACTGTATTTAATAAAAACAAGAGTGCTGAATTCTTCATAGCCATCAAGTAGAGGCACTTGTAGCTAATGGAGCATAGATCATAAAAGAAAGCTTAAATTTCATCCAAGTCAACTAATCACCCAATATATGGAGACTTTCTGTAAGGGTCACGTCACAGACTATCTAACCTCTGTGTGATTATTTTTGGAGTACACCTGCTCTTCCCTTTCTGCATCACCTCCAACTCTTAGAAACTTCTTTCTTATGCCAAATTAAAATAGAACATAAGGCTATTGTTAACTTTCACATAACAGCTTTTCAATGTGTGTGTGTGAATTTAATTTTATATAACTTTTGCTGAATAAATAATGCATGTTCATTGAAAAAAATTTAGAAAATACTTAAAAATGTAAAGGAAAAAATAAAAATTACTCTTAATCTAGGTGGCATAAGAAAATCAATTTTCCTCCACCCCACCAACAAAAGGCATAAACTTATTTTCCATCTTTACCAATGTGGCACCAAAAAATAAAAGTTTATTCTGTTTTAATTTATACTGAAGTTGAATACTTTTGACATTGTTATTGTCATTTTTATATCTTCTCTTGTGAATTGCCCAATCATGCCCTCTGTCCAATTAGGTTTTGAGGTTTTTAAAATATAGATTTAGCTCTTTAAATATTTGAAGAAAGCTCTCATGCCCAGTGGAACTATTATCTCTGTTGATTTGAATATAAGGTGCCAAAGTTCTTTAAAGAAGTTGAAGACTGAATTCACTAATAGAGAGAATGAAACCCATACTTTTCCCATAAACATTACATTCTTGAGGAACATATCAAACTAAAGTGATATAAACTTTCTTTGTAAATGTTGATAGAGAAAAGACCATTTAAAAATATTTATATTTTACATCTAAAAATTGGAAATTTCTCTTAAACCAAGAAAAATCAATAATCACTTTATAGAGCAAGTAAAAACCTCTCGCTGGTCAAAGGAGTTGTTAATCTTTTCTACTCCTTGCCTGTGCCTGCAACCAAAATTTCATCCAGTTACACTGAATCTCAGGCATTAAAAATATATACTACCAAACCATAAACACAAACACAAACAAAAAACTTACATTACCATCATAGATCTCGGGAGAGAGGAGCTAGAGAATTTGTCCAAGTGAGATGAAGGAAATTTGGCTTATCACCTCTCGTTAGTGCCCTAATGAAAATGCAACTCCTAATGCCTTGAGGTGCCCAAGAAGAAGTTGCCTAAAGAGGAAGCCAAGTAAATTGCCAGTTTCTTACTTAAGTAAGATATTGGTGCCTCTTAAAGTGTCCCCATAAGCAGGTAATAGACAATGAGTAGTTATCCTATTTTCTTCCTCTCTTTTACAATCTACCCTCCTCCCACATCCAATCTAAATACTTGGATCTGTCCATCCTGCCTCCACTGCCCTAATGCAAGCCTTTTACCATTCTGCCCAGACTAAGCAATAGCTTCCCAGCCATTCTTAACTGCCTCCTCTATTTCCCTTCCTTAATTTATCCTCTATACCACCACTAGATGGATCACTCCAAGATACTAATTTAACTAGTCGATGGCTCCCCGTTGTTACAAGATCAGGCTTCCAAGCTTTTTAGCATAGCACAAAAAGCCCTTTGTTTTTACATAATCCCACAGCTCTCCTGGCATTTGGGTCCTTAGAAGATGTTATGCCTGCTCATTCCTCCATGCTTAGGCGTATGCTGTTGCCTTTTCTGAGAAATCTTCCCCCACCGCTATTAGCCAACTTTGATGACTTCACCAAACACCTCTTTTGGAAGTGTTTCCTGATTCAATTCTCTCATCTTAGGTTGAATTTGGTATCCTCCCTTGGTATTCTTATGACATTCTGGAAAAGCACATAAGCAGGTTTCTTTCTCTATGGGATAGTCTAACATGCTTTGGAACTCCCATTGCCCTAATCACATGGTGTCATTCATCATCTCAATATATCTAGCAACAGCCATAGTGCCTGGCATGTAGAAAGTGCTCAAAAAATGCTTGTTGGATGAATGAGCTAATAATAAAAATAAGTTGTGATATGTGTTTAAAAATTCACCTTATTACCCTAATCTTAAATTGGAGGATAATTATTAGCATCACACAGGCTCTTCATTTTACAAGAGGACTCCTGCATCTTAGATTTTAAAAACCTCAATATCCTTTACTGCATTTAAAATAACATTTGACATAGACACAACTGGGTGGAAACACATCTTGTGTGTAATACGACACATTTATAAAGGCAGTTAGAACATGGTTTATTTGTCAAACATACTGATAGCTAGCTTTGGGCGCCTAAGTAAAGTATTCGCCTAGGAATCATTGGTATTTTCCCAGGTCCCAGCTTCAGACACACTTCTGGCACACCACTAATACTCACTAAATACAGGAAAGTTTAATCATCGACTATGGTTTTTAAATACAGGATGCCAAACACAGCTTAGCATGCTGCTCTATACACGGTAAGCACTCAGTATATATATTGCCACATTTCAAGTGCCACATCTTGGGTTGTTTGCTCTGGTCACAATTATTCTCTCTTTTCTGGGAATGCAGTCTCCCTATATAAAATTGGGACCATAGATAAAGATATGTCTATATCTATATATGTCTATATGTCTATATCTATATATATTGTATATATCTATATATACAATAGATAGTCTAAATGTGACTCTCTCCCCAAACCAGAATATATTGGTTTAAGAATGAGCACCTGACCAAGCTGCACCAATCAGAGCCTTTCCCTGGGATTATTTTTCAATGTTAGGAACAAGGGACATGAGAGTTAATCCCTTTCTAGTAGTGGGAACTGCCAGATGGAAATCTTGAGAGCTGTTGGTGGCCATGTTCCCTACGCTGTGCAGTCATTTCTATAAAGCAAAATGAACCCAGAATGGAGAAAAACAAAGAGATGAAAAATTACAACAGTCGTAGACAAGAGTCCAGAAGATGACAAAGGCAGTGAGATAACAAAAGTCCTGAAGATAATAAGAGTTCAGGAGATGACGAAAAGCCTGGAGGTGATGAGAATCCTGGAGATGATGAGAGTTCTGGAAATCATGAGAGTCCAATACATGATAGGAGTGAAATGATAACGTAAAGGAGATGAGAATTCTGGAGATGTTTGGAGTCCTGGAGATGATGCGAGTCCTGGAGATGATGAGAATATTGGAGATGACAAGACTCCAGGAGAAGTCGAGAATCCTGGAAATGATGAGAGTCCTGGATTTAATGAAAGTCCAGGAGATGATGAAAAGTCTGGAGATAATGAGAATCCTAGAGATGATGGGAGTCCTGGGGATGACAAGAGTCCAAGAAATGACAAGAATCTTGGAGATGACAAAATCCAGATGATGAGAGTCCTGTTATGCTCAAAAACTGGCTCCCAATTTCTGAGAGGCCCAGCTGCTCCTCTGCCCTTGTGATAGTTTGGCTTTGTGAGATATTCTATACCCCTCTATTACATTCACATAAGCTGGCTCATGTTGGATTCCTGTCACTGGCAAGCAAAATCCTGACAATATGAATATATAAATGAAAAACTGATTTGCCTACACTTATTCCCCTACTAGTTCTTTTTTTTTATTAACTTTTTTATTAATTAAAAAACTTAACAAAAGAACATTAAAATATCATTCCATTCTACATATACAATACTAGTTCTTTTAACTGAATCAACCAGATGGTTTGGCATAACGAAGGAATGGGCTAATTTACATAAGATTCCTATTCAGAAAGAAAAGGAAGGTATTCAGTTTAAAACACATTTCAAACAAAAGTAAGTTTCAGACACTATATACCAATGCAAATCTGAAGCATTCAATCACAACGTCATGTACATACAGAACTTGTCCCTTTCCCTTCAGAAGATTCCCACAAATTAACTGTGGATTTGGAGTCTCTGGGAGAGACCAAGACTCAGAAAGAGCAAAACCTTCCTTTCTCAGAGTTCTTTTTTGCTTCTGAATCCCTCAATAATGCAAAAGGCATAAGAGAATTTTCTAATCTAGAAGTGGATTTTCCTAAAGAATAGAACAACATTTAATGTAATACAGCACTGCTTCAGCCAGAGTTGAAATTCATGTCTGGACACAAAGGCTACTTGCTGACACCAATCTTCAAGATCGGCCTTATCAGTCTGCAACAAAGAAGAACTGCTTGCTGCTGCATCTCTCTGCAGGAGTTGCTCTTTCAGGCTATAATGGCAACCATGAAAGAGGCACAGTGGTGCAAAGATTGGCTGTCTTCTAAGACTCCAAAGGCTGGACCTCATGGCTGCTCCACCTGAGCTGACTTGTGGTTACAGAGAAAGCCACTGTATCATCTCATGGAGACAGAGCCAAAGCTTTTCATTCTGTGACAGCAAAGCTGCAGGGGTTCACAGATGTAAATGACTTGATGACTCCAAGGATGGGTTAAATCTTGGTGCTCTGACTGCCCCTGGCACGCAGTCTTCCTTTCCAGTTGCCCTGCTTCTCAGCAATTTGATTCTGGGGAGTGGCAGGGTTTTTTACCTGTGGTACACCCCCATTTTGGGGGGTCCATCTCTCTTTGGGTTGCTGTTTAGCAACAACTGCATTGTCCCTTTGGACAGAGCTCTCTCTGGTCTGACTGGTACCACTATGGGCTTGTGCCTCTTTGACAGGCTGCTGGGTGGGGACAATACTTTCCTGCTCTGTGAGCCCAGAAGTCTCTATCTTCTGAGACCTTTCTTTTTTATAAGCTGGTTCTTTCCTCACTGGGTGTTCCACAGGAGCAGAGCTGTCCTGTACTGACTCTGAAGATGCCTTTTTGCTCTGGAGAGGTCTCTTGTGTGGAGGTTGACTCTCTAGAATTGGTTGGTCATGGCTAAGAGTAGTTTTATTATCTTCAGATAATCTTACAGAAATCTCTCTTTTCAAAGATGGGCCTTTTCTGGACACTCTTACATTCTGAACCAGGTCATTCTGGGGGAGACTGGTTTGGGCCTTTTTTCTGGAATGGTGTACTTTTTCACTTTTCTCTTCCTGTAATTCACTATCATTAAGCAATGTTGCAGCGTGGGGTGGCACAGGGATTTCCTGTTTATGGACTTTTCTTTTCTGGTTCCTCTGAGGGCTGAGAGTTGGGCTGTGGTTATGATGGTCAGGGCCCTTTGTGGGAGTCTGCTTACTATGCAATTCTATCTGCAAAGCTGTCTGATGGCTTCCAGGTGGCACCTTTTTCAGATGTGCTGGTCCTTTAGCTGTCTCACTTTGCATAGGGAGTTTTTTTTTTCTAGCTCCCATCTGCTGCATTGGCTCTTGGTTTTGGGATGAAGGCAGTGTATCTGGAATCTTCCTGTTGGAGGAGCGGCCTCCTTTAGGAGCATTCCTTTCCTTTGCAGGCCTTGAATTATGCTGAACCCCTATGTTCTGATGTAGCTGCTGTTCTGTGGAAGGA
>PVIY010041938.1:0-21294 GCA_004026745.1 Myrmecophaga tridactyla | reverse complement strand
CATTCTGCAAAGTGGTTCACACCGGAGAGCATGTCTTCATTTTAGCTAACAAGGCTGTCTAACACCAGAGGAAATAGCAGACCCCCTCTTCTGGAAGCAAATACTGTGCCACGTGGTAGAACCACCCACTCATTCCAGATCCTGAGGCTTCTACTCCCAGTCCAATGCCCATTCCTGCCACTGCACGCTGATGAGATGGACATGACATCTCACCTCGGTTTTCTGGTCTCCTTTGTGCCTATAGGCCCCTGTCTAAGCAATCACTCATGACTTCATATTCTAACTGACCCACTGGCCCCTAGCTCAGCCCTTCCTGGCCTGCCCTGTGCCACACTGAGGCTGCTCTAAATCCTAGCAGAATTCCCATGCAGTTTTTGTCTCTAGTAGACTGTAAACTCTATGAGGGCAGGGACCTTGTTTCTTTTCCTCACCTTCCTGTTTGGAGCATTGAGCCCAGCAGCCAGCATATCTTCATTCTAACCCCTGATCCAGTGAGTATAAATTCATTTGTAAATAGGATCTGTGAAGATGTTAAAGCCAAACTGAGTGAGGGTGGGAAACTGGACATGGTAGAAGTAGAAGCCATGGGAACAAGCTGAAGTAGTGGCCATGTGAAGAGGGCAGAGACTGGTTGCCAACAAGCCCACCAGAGCATTACAGACTTCAGAAAAAGCATGGTCTGCTGATACTTTGATTTTAGACTTCTATCCTCCAAAACTGTGAGGCAATAAATTCCTGTTGTTTAAGCCAACCAGTTTGTGGTATTGTGTTATAGCAGCCCTGGAAAACTGACACACCCTGAAACACACCCTAACCTACCAATTAGACAGACACTTGAAGTGTTTTCTCCAGCCTCAGAAACACCGATGATTTTTTTCCTTTTAATCCTAGGTTACCCCATTGCATAGTCTCCAGATCCACCAATAGTTTCCTTGTGGTCGTTCTTACTTTCTGGAGGACACAAGCAAGGGGCTCCCTTCCACCTTTCTCAATCATGGAACTGGAGAAAATGCAACATTCCCAGAAGCTGACAGTTTCAGCTAATAAGAAGAGTTTCAGCTGTCCAAACAGTGGAGAAGGAAACCTCTCCTTTACCTCAAGAACTACAGGGAATTTTCCCTCATTTTGCTCGGAAGTCAAGAAATCCAATGTAAACACAAAATAGAATAAATAAGTTGGTTTCCAGGAAGACTTCTGTGGTTATAGTAACAGATCTGCGCTTCAACTCTGTACATACTTGCCACACTGCCTACCCTCCGTTTCTGCATGAACAGAAAGACGCTGGCTCACACCTGAGCAAAACGCATCCATCTATTCTGGGAATCTTATTTTCACCTTCCCTTTTAAGAATATATCAGTCATGTTGCTCATTTTAATTCTCATTTCAAATAAAATTTTCCAGAAGGAAAGGCTGTAAGCATGATCTAAGTCTCAAATTTATGTTAGAAATTCAGACCTTAGGGATGGATTCAGGACCTTCTAATACCAGAAAGAGCTTATTTCTTGCTACAGAAGTCCACACTGTCCTTAAATAGTAGCATATTTGAAGTGAGGTAGCCGAATCGTAAATGTAAAGAGAGCAATTCATCATACACAGCTAACATCTTATAATAACGATATGCCAAATTTTCAGTATCCTAATATGTGCCAGTATGGCAGATAGTGTTTGTCAGTAAAGACACATTCCTGATCCCACATGACACTCCCCATCGTGAGGGAGAGTCTGCTTCCCTTCCCCTTGAAATTGGGCTGAACTTTGCCTAAAAAAACAGATTGTGGTAGAAGCAACACTGCATACCGCCAATGCTAGGTCATGAGTTCCATCTGGCTCTCTGTCTGGGGATGTTCACCCTTGCAGCCCGAGGATGATGTGGTGAGGAAGCTCAGGTCACATGGAACAGCCACGTGTGGGTGTTCTGTCCAATAGTCACATATAAAGTCTCAAAACTGACAGCAGCATTTTACCACCAGACCCATGAGCAAGACAGCCTTCAGCTAATTCTAGCCCCCAGTCTTTAAGCCACCCCAGACGAAGCCATGTAGAGTAGAAATGAGTTTTTCCCACTGTGCTTTGCCAAAACTGTACGTTTGTAAGCAAAATATATATTGTGGATACTTTAGGCCACTAAGTGTTGGGATGGTTTGTAATGCAGCAGGAGACAACCAGAATAACCAAATGTCATGTTATCTCCTTAAGTCCTCATAACCACTGAGAGGTAGGCATTATGACCTCCATAATGCCAATGAATAACCTAACACTCTTTTAAGCCTTGGAGATACAAAGTGAACAAAACAGACACGGTTCCTGCCTCCATGGACCTTACAAGGCAGAGTGATTGCGTTCATTTCCTTAAAACCATAAGCTGTTGGCGGCACTGAAGACAAGGGATCATGCCCTGGACATTGTCTTAATCTTAACATTCTCCAGCAGACATAAATAAAATCATGTGTTTGTCTTGGTTTCAGTGGCAGTGTGTGTGTGTGTGTGTGTGTGTGTGTGTATGTGTGTGTGTGAGAGAGAGAGACAGAGACAGAGACAGAGAGAGAGAGAGAGAGAGGGACAACTGGCCATATTCTTGATTTAGAATTTTACAGACTGAGTCTTAAACTGCAATGTTTGGCTTTGTTTTTTCATTTGATACTTTTAAATGCTTTTTCCAAATTTCCAAATTTTCTTAGTATACCAGTAATATATGTTTAATGAAGTAAAACTAGCTAATATAATTAATCTAAAAGTAGAAATTATCCCCCAATCCCACTACACCAAGATAACCTCAGTGAAATATTTTAGTAAATAAGCTTCCACAAATTTTCTCTGTCTATACATATGAAAAATGCCCTCTGCCATTTTAGGGAAAAGTAGTACTATATTGATTAAATTCTATACTATACTGATGCTATATTATAGTATATTCTATATTATAGTATATTAATTCTATACTATATTAATTAAATTCTTCATAAAAACATTTGCAAAAATTTAGAATATTGGGGTTTCTCGAAGGATGGTTCAAAGTCAGGCTATTAAAAGTAATAAATTACAAGGTTTTATTTTAGTGGGGTTAAAGGATGTGAAAGGATTGGGTTATTTCATTTTATTTGAGCTCCATGGACATTTGTATTGAATTAAGTGCACTCTTTCCACTCGCCTCTAAGGCAATGACTAAAGGTCAGTGTGAAGCTTAAAGTAAAAGATACCTGGGTGGTGAACTAAAGTAATAGATTTTTTTCCCCTGTAAAGAAACCAGATAGCCCAAGAACTCATGATGAAACTTCATTAGTGCCAAGGCAGCTTTCTGCTCAGGTCTACCCCAAGATCCTGAGATGGAACAACAATTTCTTTATTAGTAACTGCATCACATCAATCAGTTGAAAATTTTGGGGGATTTCGCTTCAGGTTAAACATTCATTTTTGATGCTCTCCCAAACCTCATTTAACATGACCCCATTAAAAAAAAAACATTTTAAAAACTAATTTAAATCCACAAGGACAAACAGACTAGGAAAGGGGTAAATGGCATTGCGGCATTCCCAATTTGCAAGATGGAAAATGATGGGCTCACTTGGCAGACCTGTGCAAGCAACCACCCAACAGTGATAATCTTTCCTTTGGTCTTTACCATTGACATAACTCAGTGTTTATAAGTTCAGTATAAGCACAGTTGACCTTCAATTCAGAAAGGCCTGAGTCCCTTTGACGTTTGAACTAAGTGCTACAGCCATGTGCAGTACTTAGTGGCTCAGCCAGAACTAGACGTACCAGGCCCTACACTCTTTCAATTCCAGACCACCTCAGTATCGAACAGCTAGAATCACCAGATTCAAGCCCTCTTAGCACATCCAAGTACTAATAGTGCCAGCAAGATACTACTTCCTGAGTCTTTCAGTCCCATATGAGATAGAATATGACTTTATTCCATAGAACCTGTAACCTTACTCCTCTACCAGCAGTGCCTCCTGGAAGAGCTTCACAATCACTTCATTCAGCATCTGAAAATCTGGGTGTAGCAGGGGTCCCCAACATTACTGATCCTAGTCTCATGCTCTTCCCAGCAAAACCTAAAGTCAAGACTTCAGAGAATACCATGAGTTGCCCTCAAAGTTCTACCAGGGCTTCACCAAGACATTGAAATCAGTAGGTCTAGATTTATTGAATCCCTGTTTCTAACATTGGTTGGGATGTTGGTAGGTAGAGCCAAATCGGAAGTTGTCCTAGGATGAAATAGAAGCCAGAACATCACAGGGGCTACTGCCCCTTCTTCTGACTTAGCAGTATCCTGGGGAAGGCACTGTACATGGACCTCCAAAATCAGTTCCAAGAAATGGAAGAATGGCAGAGTTAAGACCCAGAGAAGCAAACTTGGGAATCTAAATAACTCCTAAAACTTGCTCCACAAACCTATCAAAAATTTTCCGTACTCTTACTGCCCGTCCCCCCTTTCAATCTCAGTTGCTGAACTGTATCCATTCTAGTGTGCTTCTTTTAACTGCCACACTCACATCATGTCAGGTTTCATATTGAAAACAAGCCCAGTTGCAGGCTTGATTAACACGCTAGCTCCTAAACCACCTAACTTAAATAACACTCTGCTCTCCCAAACCTAATCATGCTGTTGATTTCTCCATCTCACCTCTCAGATTTAATGGTCCTCCAATTTTCTAGTTATGGCCTTGGCTCCTACCTATTACCCCTCTATCCTTACAATGCATGGATGACCAGCATGGTTAATGGTTCTACCAGCTTAGGCTGATCCTGAGACCCATTCCATCCAGATGGTGCTTTCACCTAACACATCCAGTCCTGCAGGAACAATGTAGACCTCAAATCCAAGAAACCAACTTTTAGGGCTGAGGAAGAGGATAAGGCATCATCACACATATTGACCAAATGGCAGAATGTTACTGAGGACACAGAGAACTAATTTCTTACATTTCCACTTCATTCACATTTGTGCCGGAAGTGAAATGATGGATGCTTAAATTCAGTGTGTGTGATATTAGCTTAGCTTTGAAAAGTTTGATGAGCTTAGAGAGGACTCCCTTCAAATCTTTTTTTTATATCCTTCTACTTTAGAAAATAAAATCATCCAACTCACTACAGATGAATTTTAGTGTTTTAGGATTCCTCACCCTTTTGGCTTACTTATGTTCCTATATGTTTACAATCATCTTAGATATCCAAGGTAAGTAGCACATTGGTTGTAACTTTGGGGACTTGACTATAGGACTTGTTCTCCCATTAGCAACAGCACACAATCTCAAAGGCAACCTCTGAGTCTTGGATTACTTGCGGAAATCTGGGTTTCATTATTAAAGAGAGATAAGATTACATATTGGGCTGGTTCCCTATCTCAGACAAGCAGCATTAAGTATTTGGGAAAATGTGAACACAAAAATATTTGGAGATTTAAAGAGTGAAGGTTATTTACTGTCTGGAAGAGAAAAGACAGAAGATGATCACCCCAACATTTGGATATTGGGTTTTATCTGCCTGCACCAAGCAGACCAGGGTCAAAAGAGTCTGCTGCCATTTGCCATGTGACTGTGGACTTATATCTCTAGCATCTCTCATTTATTTTTAGCTTCACATTGAGTTAGTAACAATGGGATTTAGGCACCCACATGTTTTCAGCAAATACTGTCCGGGCCTGCCAGACTTCAGCTGTTCATGGCCATGCAGAGATACAAAGAAAGAAAAGTAATAAGGAGAAAAGGAGTTTTCAATGAAGAAAATTTCAAAAAGATTTCTTAGGTTAGAGGTCAACTTCACCTATGAATTTCAATTTATTTCACTTTTTCTTTTATCTCATTGCATTCATGCCTGAAGAAATGATTAGATTATCTTTTTTTCCCATTGCATGGATGAATATTTTTAATAGCCAAAAGGCTCATATCTTGCAATCGTTATTTCTAAAAATGCAGAATTCTATTTTCAATTACTAAATACTGCTCTGCTCTTAAGAGACATTCTTTTCTCAGTAGCAAAGGGAGCCCATATACAGTCCGTGGCAGATGCTGTAGCACTGATCAGTCCCGTGGAAGCCTGGAAAAGCTTAGTTTCTCAAACCAGAATTTCCTGAGCAATTAAATCTGCATTACTGAATGTAGATGTTTTCATTTGAGGTACCAATTCTGGCCATTCCTCATATGATTTTCTGCATTTAAATTGGACCACCCAAATGGAATAAAAATGTGACTAGCAATCATCAGCATCATTGAAAATATAAAGCCTAAATTGAATGGCCCAAGAGATTTATGCTGTTGAGACAATCTGCTTTCTCACAGTGTTATATGTGCATAAATCAAAATCCTTAAGAACGGTACAGAAGGTCAGATTGAACAGCTGGAAAACTATGAAAAATCTACTCTCCATTTACCTTCTAATTCTTTGCACCAATTCTATAGTGTTTCACAGGCTTGTAGACGTCAGTCTATATCTTGATATGCATTGAGTTCGCAGTAGGTTGTAAGAGTTGAACCAAGGGAAGTCCACCAGTATTTTATTTTAACCCTGAATGGGTCTTTTAATGTCACTGAGAACAAAAGCATATTCTTTTGTTACTTGTGGCCATCAGGAATGATTCAGAATTGCGATTGTAATTATGGCCTACATCCTATCATTTTGTGATACTCTGGAGTATATAGAAAATGAAAAGATAATGTATTAGCTTGAAGAACTGAAATTGAAAAACCTTCTGTTCATGGAAACTGTCTGGAACAGGCAGCCTGGAATGCAGCGATTTGTATGATTGCAATCACAGAACCAGCTGAAACAGCGTATGGATTCTCCAACATCTTCCTTCTGTCAAAAGGAACATTTCCATGAAAATACCTTTACAGCCTAGAATATCCATCGCTATCAAAAAGAGTTCTAAGTGGCTATTAAGAAATCAGTAACTTTGCCTAAATGTAGAGCCATCAGAACCATTTTTAAAGCTTTGAAAGTTTGTTCTAAACTCTCTCCTTTTGCCAAGATTAGAGGGAATCAAGAAAATAAGCAGCTTGGAGATAAATAATACAAAGTGTCTGGTGGTGGTATCCTCTGAGACATAAGTCAGCACTGCATTTGGAAGTGAATGCACTGTACAGTAAGTAAGTAGTTCTGTACCTTTGGGGCAGTTTTTGAATTTGTAACTATTATGATTAATTGGGGAAAATGGGATGCCATAATCACAGAACACCACTCTCCTTAAAAAGAATAAAGAAATAAAAATAAAAACTCTCAGGTGGGAAGTTGAACCAATCCCATTGGTCTGTGTGGGACATGCCATTAGATGCACCCATGCAAGGCCCATCATTTTTAATGACTTTTTTCTACCATAGTCCTCATTTCCACATCCTTTCTCTATAGCCACATAGCCAGTTTCTCTAAGGTGCTTGATGTATACTCTTGGGTATGAGTAGATCCCTGTAAAATACTTATTTGGTTTGTGTGTGCTAACTTACATAAATGTCATTGTAGTATAGATTTTGTTCTGTGTCTTACTTTTGGGGCCACGTGAGGCTTTTAAGATCTACCCGTGTTGCTCTCTGTGCATCTAATACATTGTTTCTAGTTGCTACTATAGGAGTCCTTGGTATGTATCCAACACGTTCTCTTTATCATTCCCTTAGTCTGGACACTTTGGTGGCCTCCAACTCCCCACTACAATGGGAAACACTGTGGCGAATATCCTTATGCACACCTTTTCACGACTCTGTAAGAGATTTTCCTAAGGGTATGGATGTAGGAATAAAATTGTCTTCATCATCTGTGATTTCTTGGATAGACAGGCCAGTTTACTCTCCCACCAACAGTACATATGACTTCCTGTTTCCCTACAGCTCCATTAATATTTGATATTATCTTTATTTTTAATTTTTGATAACTTAATGAGCAGACAGCAGTATCTCATTGTTTTAATAACCATGAGACTTTGGTATACCCTTTTGGTAGGAGGTTGAGTAATTTTTGTTTGCGTGAGGGTAGTTACATGTCAGGCAGGAGCACGTGGCTTCAAAGTTTGAGAATGGGGAAGACTGTGTGGGTGAATGCTAAGCTGAGAGGGGCACTGTGGCAGATCCTATGAATTCTTAGCTTAGAGCCTGTTTTATCAGCCTTCCCAATGATTCTATGATATATATATATATATCCTTCAATAAACCCCTTGCTGCTTTAAATGATTCAAGGGGATTCTGTTGCTGGCAACTGAGAAGGCAGGCCTATGCAGTAATTGGTCCCATAAGTAGTCACAAACATGAGAGGAATGAAATGGAACCTAGGGTTGGCTATTCAGATAGGTTGGATTTGAGGACAGTGGAGATCTGGCTCCCATTATACATCTGGAAACTGCAGGCTTTTATCAGTGGACTTTTATTTCTTCATATACATTTTGGAGTGGATTTGATGAGAGCCTCAAAAATACCACTGGATTTTTATTAAAATCATATGGATTAATAGAATGATTTTTGTATAGTTGACATCAGGACACTATTACGTTGTCCATCAGCGACATGGTCTGGCTCTCTCTTTAGGCTTCCTCCTACATCCTTTAACAGTGTTTTTAAAATTTCTCCATTAAAGTTTTGTGGACTTTTGTAGATTACTTCCATTTCTGGATGAGGTCCATTCCTCTTCTGGCACAGTAACAGTCCTGCCTTGATAACCAGGAAATTATGAGCTATGTTTTAATTTTAACCATTATAACCACATTATAAAACCACTCTGAAATAGAAAGGAAATGGCAGATGGGAAAAAGAAAATTATTATCTATAAATATATACTTTACAGCACTTTATAAGCTTTGTGAATGATGCCTGGATTTCTATTACATATTACAGATGGCTATTACTGGTGTAAAGAAATAGTATGGTTCTCTTTAAAAGTTGATTTGTACTAAGGAAGCTTGCAAAACTCTTGTTAGTTCTAACAGTGTCTCAGTTGATTCAGCTTTTTTTACTGATCTTATTTTCAAATAATGACTTTCTTTCCTTTCAATCTTTTTTTGTTGCTTTTTTTATTAGAGCAATTGTAGGTTTAGAGAAAACTCACACAGAAAGTATAGAGTTCCCATATACTCCTGTGTCATACACACAGTTTTCTCTATTATTGCTATTTTACATTAGTGTGGTATCTTTGTTGCAACTGATGAAACAATATTATTATAATTATATACTATTATCTATGGTTTACATTAGGGTTTGCTTTTGGTGTTACACAGTTCTGTGGTGGGTTTTGTGTGTGTGTGTGCAGTAACTTATATACAACCTAACATTTCTCTTTTTATCCCTTTTCAAACATACAATTCAGTGGTGTTCATTAAATTTCTAAAGTTATGCTTCCATCGCCACCATCCATTGCTAAAATTTTCCATCATCCCAAACAAAAAAACCCTTACCAATTAAATGTTAACTCCCCATTACCCTCCTCCAACAAGCCCTTGCTAACCTGTATGCTAGTTTCTGACTCTATGAATTGACATATTTTCCTTATTTCATATAAGCAAATACTTATATCATGTAGCATTTGTACTATTGTGTCTGGCTTATTCCACTCAACATGTCTGTTCAGTGTTCATCCATGTTGTAGCATGCATCAGAACCACATCTCTTTTTACAGTCTTTTAGTATTCCACTGTACATATATGTCACATTTTGTTTATCCATTCTTCTGTTGATGGGCATGTGCTGGTCTGAATCTGGGGTGGACCCCAGAAAAGCCATGCCCTTTGATCCTCATTCAATATTGCTGGGTGGGAGCATTTTGATTGTTTCCATGAAGATGTGACCCACCCAATTGTGGGTGGTAACTTTTGATTAGATGATTTCCATGGAGGTGTGTCTCCACCCACTGAAGGTGGAGTTGCTTGTTGGAATCCTTTAAAAGGGAAACATTTTGGAGAGAGTCCCTTTTTGATAGAGCCATGAGAAAGCCAGCAGACGCCGCCATGTTCGCCATATGCCCTTCCAGCTGAGAGAGAAACACTGAACGTCGTTGGCCTTCTTGAACCAAGGTATCTTTCCCCAGATGCCTGAAATTGGACATTTCTGTAGACTTGAGCAACTTATTAAATTCCCTTTGTTAAAAGCCATTCTGTTTCTGGTATGTTGCCTTCTGGCAGCTAGCAAACTAGAACAGGGCATATGGGTTGTCTCCACTTTTTGCAACTGTGGATAATACCTCCATGAACATCAGTGTGCAAATATCTGCTCAACTCCTTACTTTCAATTCTTTGGGGTATGTATTGAGAAGTGAGTTTTCTAGGTCATATGGTCAATTTATACTTAACTTTCTCAGGAATCATCAAACTGTTTTCCACAGCAGCTGCACCATTTTACTTTCCCACCAATATTGTACAAGTGTTCCTATTCCTCCACATCCTTTCCAACACAAGGTATTTTCTGTTGAAATGATATCTCATTGTGGCTGATGAGGTTGAGCATCTTATGATGTATTTATTTGTATTTACTGGCCATGTGTATATCTTCTTTGGAAAAATATCTGTTCAAGTCTTTTTCCTATTTCTAATTGGATTGTTTGTCTTTTCATTGTTGAGTTGTAGGAGTTCTTTATATATTCTGGATATTAAACGCTTATCAGACATAGTTTCCAAATATTTTCTCACATTATATAGGCTGTCATTTTAGTTTCTTAATAAACTTTGATGTACAAAGGTTTTACATTTTGATGAAACCCCCTAAATCTATTTTTTATTTTATTACTCATGTTTTTGGTGTTAAGTCTAAGAAACCACCATCTAAAAAAAGGTCCTAAAGATGTTTTCCTATGTTTTCTTCTAACAGTTTTAAGTTTCAGTTATTACACTTAGATCTTTAATCCATTTTGAGTTTTCTTTTTTCATATGGTGTGAGGTAAGGGTCTATCTTCATTCTTTTGCATATGGGCATCCAGCTCTCCAAGCAGCATTTGTTGAAGAGACTGTTCTTTCCCCAATGAGTAGACTTAGCACTTAGTCAAAGATCAATTTGACCAAAGGCATGAAACTTTATTTCTGAACTCTAAATTCTATACAGACATATACAGGTCTATATGCCTGTCTGTGCCAGTAGCACACTGTTTTGATCACTGTGGCTTTGAAATAAGTTTTAAAATCAGAAAGTGTGAGTCCTAAAGGTTTATTCTTTTTCAAGAGGGTTTTGGGTATTTAGGACTACTTACCTTTCCATATGAATTTGATGATTGGCTTTTCCACTTCTACAAAGAAGTCTGTTGGAATTTTTATTGGATTTGTGTTCATATCTATATTGCTTTTGGTAGAATCGACATCTTAACAATATTTACTCTTCCAATCCATGAACACTGAATATCTTTCCACTTTTTTGCCCTTCTTTAATGTCTTTCATCAATATTTTGCAGAGTACAGCTCTTCCACATCCTTGGGTAAATTTATTCCTATTTATTTGATTATTTTAGTTTCTAATTTAAATGGATTTTTTTCTTTATTTCCCATTTGGATTTTTCATCATTAGGGTATAGGAGCACAACTAATTTTTCAATGTTGATCCTATACCCGGCCACCTTGCTGAATTTCATTGTAAGCTCTAGGAGTTTTCTTGAGGATTTTTCAGGATTATTTCTATATAGGATCAAGTAATCTGAAAATAGGGAGCTTTACATCTTTACTTCCAATTTAGATGCTTTTCATTTCTTTTTCTTGCCTAATTGCTCTGGTAAGAACTTCCAGTACAATGTTGAAAAGCCAGGTGATGGTGAACATCTTGGACTTGGTCCTAATTTTAGAAGGAAATCTTTCAGTCTTTCAACATTGAATATGATGCCAGCTGTTGGTTTTCCTAATACCCTTTATGATGTTAAGATGTTTTCTTCTATTCCCAGTTTTCTGAGTGTTTTTATTAAGAAGGTGTGCTGTATTTTGTCAAGACTTCTTTTTCTACATAAATTGAGGTGATCATGTGGGTTTCCCCTAGTTCTATTCATGTGGTATATTACGTTAGTTGATTTTCTTATGTTGAATCACCTTTGCATTCCCAGGATAAACATCACTTGGTCAGGGTATATAATTCTTTTAACATGGGTTCAATTTGGTTTTCTAGTATTTTTTTGAGGATTTTTTTGCATCTATATCCATAGGGAATCTTGGTCTGCAATTTTCTTTTCTTGTGATATCATTATCTGGCTTTAGTGTTAGGGTGATGCTGGCCTCATAGAATGAATTGGGAAGTGTTTTGGTTCCCTAGAGTGCTCAAGAAAATACCATGAAACTGCTCAGCTCAAACAATGGAAGTTACTTGCTTGTAGTTTTGAGGCTGGAAAAATTTCCAAATCAAGGTAATGCTTTTTCCCCAAATTATAGTGTTCTGGTATTGGCTGCTGGTGATCCTTGGTTTCTCTGTCACATGGCAAGACACATGGTGGCATCTTTTGTCATCTTTCTTCTCTTCTGCATTCCATTTCAGCTTCTTGCTTCCCTGTGGCGTTCTCTCTCTCATGTCTGAATTCATTTCACTTATAAAGGACTACAGTATTGGGATTAAGACCCATCCTGATTGGGCTGGGCCACACACACCTTAACTAAGTAACTTCATCAAAAGTTCCTATTTACAATGGGTTCACACCCACAGGAATGGATTAAACTTAAGAACCTGTTTTTCTGTGTTCATATCACCAGAGGAAGTATTCCCTCCTCTTCAATTTTTGGAAGAGCTTGCACAGTATTGGTGTTAAGTCTTCTTTGAATGTTTGGTAGAATTCACCAGTAAAGTTGCCTAATTCTGGGCTTTTCTTTGTTGAGAGGTTTTCTATTACTGATTCAATTGGTCTTGTTATTGGTCTGTTAAGATCTTTTATTTTTTCTTGAATCAGTATATATGGTTTGTGAGCTTCTAAGAATTTGACCATTTCATCTAGGTTATATAAATTTTTGGTATGCAATTGCTTGCAGCATCCTCTTATGATCCTTTCGTTTCTGTGGGGTCATTAATAGTATCCTCCTTTCATACCGGATTTTTGTTATTTTAATCTTCACTCTTTTTTTTTTCTTTGTCAGTCTAGCTAAATGTTTGTTGATTTTATTGGCTATTTCAAAGAACCAGCGTTTGGTTACATTGAGATTGTTTTTTATTCTCTATTTACCTATGTTCTAAACTTTGTTATTTCCTTATTTCTGCTCGTTTTGGGTTTAGTTTCCTCTTCTTTTTCTAGTTCCTCCAGGTGTAAAGTCAGATCTAGGATTTGAGTTCTTCTTCTTCTTTTTTTTTTTTTTAAGTCTCTTACTATTTTTATTGAAACATCTATAACTCCCTTCAATTTTGCCAATGTCTGTCTCATGTACTTTGGAGCTCCTTGATTGGGAGCATATATATTTATGATTGTTATTTCTCCTTTGTGAATTGTGCCTTTTATTAATATATAGTGTCCTTCTTTGTCTCTTATGATGACTTTACATTTAAAGTCTATTTTGTGTGATATTAATATAGCTACTCCTGCTTTCTTTTGATTACAAATTGTGTGGAAACTCTTTTTCCATTCTTTCACTTTTAATATATTTGTATCCTTGTGTCTAAGATGAGTCTCTTGTAAGTTGCATACAGCTGGATTATATTTCTTGATCCATTCTGCCAATCTGTATCTTTTAATAAGTAAGTTTAGTCTGTTAACATTCAAGGTTATTACTGAAAAGACATTTCTTGAATCCACTATCTTATCTTTTGGATTTCATTTGTCAGATCTATATATTCTTTCCCCTCTTTCTCTTTTTATCCTTTAAGTTGCCCTTATTGCAGTTCTGTGCCCTCTTCCAGACTTCCCTCTCCTGTCTGTTTTTCCAACTGGCAGAACTCCCATTAGTGTTTCTTGTAAGGCTGATCTCTTGTTGACAAATTCTTTCAGGATTTGTTTTTCTGTGAAAAATTTAACCTCTCTCTCAGTTTTGAAGGACAATTTTGTAGGATACAGAATTCTTGGCTGGAAGTCTTTCTCTTTCAGGATCTTAAATGATCACACCACTGCCTTCTCACCTCCATAGTGCCAGTTGAGTAGTCTGAACTCAGTCTTACATGGTTACCCTTGTATGTAGTAGATTATTTTTCTCTTGCTGCTTTCAGGATTTTCTGCTTCTCTTCAACATTTGACAGACTGATTAGTATGTGTTTTGGGGAAGGCCTATTTGGATTTATTCCATTTGCAGTTCATTGAGATTCTTTGACTTGCATATTAATGTCCTTTATAAGGGTTAGGAAGTTTTCCCCTATTATATCCTTAACCAATGTTCCTAACCCTTTACTCTTTTCTTCTGGTATATCAATGGTTGTTATATTTGTGCACTTTGTTTTATCCATCATTTCCCTGAGATCCAAGTCAAATTTTTCCATCTTTTTTGCCATTTGCTGTTTTGAGTGTTCAAAATCAGTTGTCCTATCCTCTAATTTGCTCATTCTTCCTTCTACCTCTTCAAATTCACTGTTGTATGCCTCTAGTATGTTTTTTATATGGTCTACAGCATGTTTAATCTCTGTGATATCTGCTAGCTTTCTATTTATTCTTTCAAATTCCTCTTTATGCTCTTCTGGTGTCTTCTTGATCTCCTTTATGTCATTAGCCATTCCATTTATTTTATTTTGTAGAGTTATATTAACCTTTGATAGACATGTCTGTGTCTCCTCTGGTGTTTTAATTTGGTCATTAGGCTGAGCTATATCTGTCTGCATCGTGATATGCTCAGTGATCTTCTGCTGTCTTCATGGCATATAAGTATCTTGATTGGCTTACTTTGGAAGTTGATTTCCTTCAGTAGTATCAAGCCCTGTATTTGTGGGATGGTTGTGGAGCAGAATGTAGGGTGCTGAGTGGGGCACAACAGTGCAGCAATGCATTGCAGTGCAGTTATTGGTGCAGGTTGGGGATGCTATGCTAGGACTTGTGAGCATGGGTCCCCAGCGGCCCATGTGGCTGTGCAGATGCATGGGTCTGGGGGACGGGGCCTCTTCTTTTAAAATGTAAGCATTTAGACTACAGATTACTCTTTGGCTACTGCCTTCTCTATGTCCTTTAAGTTTTGATATGTTGTGTTTTCCTTCTCATTCATCTGAAGATATTTCCTGATTTTCTTTTTGATTTCCTCTTTGATAAACTGATTATTTAAGAATGTGTTGTTTAACTTCCATGTATTTGTGGATTTTCCAGTTTTCCCTATGTAATTGATTTCTAGCTTCATTCCACTGTGGTCAGAGAAAATATTTTGTATAATTTCAATCTTATTAAATTTATTAAGACTTTTTTGTGACCTTATTTGTAGTCTATCCTGGAGAATAATACACATATTCTTGAGAACAATGCCTATGTCGCAGTTTGGGGTGGAGAGTTTTGTATATGTCTGTTAGGTCTAGTTCATTTACAGTAATCTATAAATTCTCCATTTCTTATTTACCTATTAATCTTCTGTCTAGATGGTCTATCCATTGATGACAATGATGTATTGAACTCTCCAAATATTATTGCAGAGCTGTCTATTTCTCCCATCTGTTTTGTGATTTTTTTTGCCTCATGTATTTTGGGGCACTGTGGTCAGGTGCATAAATGTTTATGATTGTTATTTCTTCCTGGTTATTGACACTTTTATTAATATATAGCTGTCCTTCTTTTTATCTCCTGCGTCAGTTTTTAACTTAAGATCTTTTTTGTCCGATATTAGCATAACTACTCTGGCTCTCTTTTGGTTACTATTTGCATGGAATCTTTTTTCCATCTTTTTACTTCCAATCTATTTATGTCATTTGGTCTAAAGTGAGTATCTTATAAATATATTTTGGTTAACTCTTTAATTCAGTCTGTCAATCTTTGTCATTTGATTGGAGAGTTTCAACTATTTACATTCAATAAAATTACTGATAAGGAAGGACTTAGTTCAGGTATTTTGCCCTTTGTTTCTTTGTCATATCTTTTTATCCCTCTTTTCTTTTATTTCAGTCCTTTTTATGTAGTTGATTGTGATTAACTGAAATCTTTATCATTACATTCTGTAAAAATTTTGAATACATTTTTTGTGGTTTAGCCTGGTTGTGTTATACACTCCAGGCTATAACTTTCTAGTTTGAAAAGATACTAGCTTAACTTTAAAAGCATACAGTCTTTGCTTCTATACCCCTCAGTTTCCTCTATGCTGTTTTATCACACATTACCTCTTTATATTTTGCATGTCCACAATGTGCAAATATTATTTCTTATTCAATTGTATTATAAATTTTATAGGAAATAAAGAGTTGAGTTACATACTGAAGATACCATACTATTGGATTTTGCATTTACCTATGTGATTACCTTTTCTGGAGATCTTCATTTCGTCATACTGCTCCAAGATACTATCTCCTGTCCTTTCCTTCCAACTTGAAAGCAGGTCTCTTGGTAATGAACTCTCACGGTTTTTATTTCACCATGAATGTCTTAAATTTTTCATCATTTTTAAAGGACCAGTTTGCCAGATAAATAATTTTTGGCTAGTAGTTTGTCTCTTTCAGTACCTTAAATATGTCATACCATTGTCTGCTTGCCACCTTGTTTTCAGATGTGAAATCAGCCCTTAGTTTTCTTGAGGATCAGTTGTTTGTGATGAATTACTTTTCTCTTTTTATGTTCAGAGTTCTTTCTATCTTTGGCATTCAATATTTTTATTAGTGTTTGTATTGGAGTAAGTTTACTAGTGTTTACCCTGTTTGGAGTTTGTTGCACTTCTTGGACATATTTAATATAAATATTTGTATGGCTTGTAAGATTTAGGAAATTTTTGGACATTATTTTCTCAACTATTCCTTCTGCCCTTTTTCCTTCTCCTCTCCTTCTGGGACTCCCATAATGCTTATGTTGGTACATTTAATGTTTCCTTACAGTCCCATAGTCTCTGTTCACTTTTTTCATTCTTTTCTCTATCTGCAATTCCAACTATATGATTTCAGTTGTCCTGCTTTAGTTCACTGATTTTTTCTTTTGCCTGCTCACATCTGCTGTTGAATGCCTCCGTATGTTGTTAATTTCCAGTGTCATGCTTTTCATCTCCATAAGTTCTGTTGTGTTCTTTTTAAAAGTTTTTAATTTTTCTTTTTGTTCACACATTGTTTTCTTTATGTCCTTTAGTTCTATGTCCAAATTTAATTTATTTCTATCCATATGTTTTTTTAGTTCCTTGAATTGATTTAGGAGATTTAACTGAGCATCTTTTATTAGTAGTCTGTGTGTCCTCTGAAGTTCTAATTTGTTCCCTTGACTAAGCCATCTCCTCCTGTAACTTTGTATGGCTTGAGATCTTTTGTTTGATGCCTGGGCATTTGATTGTTTTCATATGCTAAATCTAGAAGTCAGTTTTTCCCTCTTGCATAGGTTTTTTTTTTTTCTTTACATGGGCAGGCTCTGGGAATTGAATCCAGGTCTCCAGCATGGCAGGTGAAAATTCTGCCACTGAGCCACTGTCACAGCACAACCTCATGTATAGGTTTTTCCTGTACATTGGCTGTGTGCTGAGATTTTTCATCAGTGCTTGGTTCAGTTTATACTGAGCCATTAGAGCAGACCATGTTTAATAGTTTGGATTTTCTCAGGCCGTTCTGCCACTGCCTTTTGCCCTGGGCATGTGCAGTCACTGTTAATATCACCCTATTCTGTGTGTCTGTTTCTCCTCCAAAAGAAGATTTCCTTTCCTCTGTTCTCCTCCAGGAGTTCTGGGCTGGTCTCTTAGTTTTCATCTTTTTTTTTCCTTTTTGCATGGGCAGGCACCAGGAATCAAATTCGAGTCTCCAGCATGGCAGGTGAGAACACTGCCTGCTGAGCCACCGTGGCCCACCTTGGTCTCTTAGTTTTTATACAGATTTTCCTCCCCAGCAACTACAATTCAATCCATGTCTATACTGTACCCTGGGTCATCTTTTCACGCTAGCTTTCAACCCCTGGTCTGCTTTGCCTTACAGCAGAACAACTTTCTCTTTTCCTGTGGCTTTTCTGGCTCTGGTAACTTCTGTTTTAAAGGGTTCATGACCCCCAAAACCAGAAAAGGCCAGTGTTCAAAAACATGATTTTTTAAAATTTAGGTGCACCAGGAATTAGGGATCATGTTGGTAGTATGCAGATGGTCAGTAGTTTCATTGAGGGCCATTCTGAATTCCTGGAGACCACTTTGTATGCCCACACTGACCACTAGGATTCTGCCTTGGGATTATGTGGCTTTTGCACCCAAATGTGCATGAAATTCTAAGTTTCTGCCATGGGTAATTCTGTGGTCAGCAAGCATGGGTAATTCTGTGGTCAGCAACCATGGGTAATTCTGTGATCAGCAACCATGGGTAATTCTGTGGTCAGCAACCATGGCAGGCGGTGCTGCCACAAACTGCTGCAGTGTGTCTCTTAAACCACATGGGACTGAACATGGGGGGTCTAGACTGACAGATCTGTGCTACTCACCTACCTCTTTTTTTTATGGTGACTCTTTTATTCTTCAATTCAACATTTGTGGAGTCTTTCTCCAGTCTCCATCATCCTCCAGACTTCCAAATAAATTGAATCTGCCTTTTTATTAGCTGTCTGTAAGGGGAAACATTCCTGGGGATGCATTTCGCTGCATTCTTGATGACCTCTCCTCCTTTCCAACCCTTAACCTCTTATTCATTACATTGTCACATTGCATTGACCAGTGCAATACTATGTTGAGCAGATTCAATGATAGAGAAAGCTAGTCTTATTCCCAGTTTTAAAGGGAATGTATGATAAGAGAAAGATGAAAGACCTGCCACTAATCCCTCCCTGCAACCTGCCCACCAGGGAAGCTCCTTGTACTACATAATTCTTCTTTTTCAAGAGCTGTCTCCCCTACTTGCAGTTACTAATCCTTGGGATATGGAGTGGGGGAGAGGGAGGATTAGTGCTGGGGTCCAGTGTCAGCTAAATGGCCTTTACCTATTTTCTTCCCACCCCACCTGGACTAAAGGCTGACTTCATGCTACTCCCACTGATCTAGGCTTCTTTTTTCTGCCTCTAGCTATGACAGGGAAGACAAGGCATTCCCCAGCTCCCACTCCCATGCTAGGGCTATTTCTCATCTATGGGTCTTTGCCCCTTCCTTTCTAAGCTCTCATTATATCTGGACCCAGGAACTCAGCCAGCTTCTGTCTCTCCAGGGATTTCTCAGTTTTTCCAATATTTTCACAGACCCATAGTTTTCTTTCTTGCTTCTGTGCTATCTCTAGTAGACAAGTAGAGACAAGTATCCATCAATCCCTTGGTAGGAGCTAAGGCATACTCCCTTCAAGTTATATCTTGAATGTTTACTACATGGGACATTTGGCCAAGGATGTAAACAATAGAGACAAAACTTGGTTAACAATATAATATGGAGGTAGGCACAACCAAACTGAAGAGCATTATCCATGAGATACTGTGAGAGTGGCCTAAGACTAGAAAGGAGGCTGAGAGCTGGCCCATACCTCCTTATGCCTTGAACTAAAAAAACAGATTTCCCTGTAAGTTAGTGTCACAACTCTGAAAAGTGTATCTTGATCCTTTGCTTAGAGTGAGTGAGAACAGGGGAGGTGATTGCAGCTGAATAAGAAACTGAATATCCCATTGCCATATATCTAAAATCTAACCTTTAGTCTAGGGAGACTAGAGGTTGTCAGATGGGGTAAGAGAAGGAAGGAAAGTGGAAACTGGAAGATCACAGCACAGAAAATCTGTGACCAGAGATCTTAACTCTTGAACATGAAAAACTGAGAAGGACACACTTACATGGCAAAGGAAAGAAGTGTCTTAATAAATGATATATACGATGAAACCTGAAGTAAATAGACTGCCCATTTCACACCTGTTGCTTTATCTCCAAACATTAGTATCTGTTAAAGATAAATTGTCATAAGAAAAGAATTGATAATGGAACTGCATATAGGTATTGGATGCAGGTGGAAATAAGGAAAAGAACATAAACAAAAGATGTATTTTTAAAACCTATACCGCAAAGAGAAATTACTTAGAAAAATGGAGACCTCATTGAGAAAACAGCTTTTCATCTCAAAACAATTATAAATAATGGTCCATTCTTTATAGAGACTTTTCTGTTAGAATCCATTACTTTCCATGGCACCAAGCGCAGTTCTTTGTTGAGCCACATTTACTCCTACTTCAGGGGAAATACCTCCTTGCCTGGCTCTTTTTTTTTTTTTTTTAGTTTTTAATTTTTTATTAATTAAAAAAAATTACAAGAAACACAAACATTCCCAACACATACACTCAGCAATTCACAATATCATCACATAGTTGCATATTCATCATCATGATCATTTCCCAGAACATTAGCATCAATTCAGAAAAAGAAATAAAAAGACGACAGAAAAATATAACAAACAGAAAAAAAAAATTTTTTACAGACCATACCCCTTACTGATCCCTTTCATTGATCACTAGCATTTCAAATTAAATCTATTTTAACATTTGTTCCCCCTATTATTTGTTTTTATTCTATATGTTCCTCTCATCTGTTGACAAGGTAGATAAAAGGAGCATCAGACACAAGGTTTTCACAATCACACAGTCACATTGTGAAAGCTATATCATTATATAATCATCATCAAGAAACATGGCTACTGGAACACAGCTCTACATTTTCAGGCAGTTACCTCCAGCCTCTCCATTACATCTTGGATAACAAGGTGATATCTACTTAATGCATAAGAATAACCTCCAGGATAACCTCTCGACTCTGTTTGGAATATCTCAGCCATTGATAATTTGTCTCATTTCACTCTTCCCCCTTTTGGTCGAGAAGGTTTTCTCAATCCCTTGATGCTGGGTCTCAGCTCATTCTAGAGTTTTTCTCAATACCTTGATGCTGAATCTCAGCTCATTCTGGGATTTCTGTTCCACGATGCCAGGAAGATCCACACCCCTGGGAGTCATGTCCCACGTAGACAGGGGGAGGGTGGTGAGTCTGCTTGCTGTGTTGGCTAGAGAGAGAGGCCGCATCTGAGCAACAAAAGAGGTTCTCTTGGGGGTGACTCTTAGGCTTAATTTTAAGTAGGCTTGACCTATCCCCTGTGGGGTTAAGTTTCATATGAACAAACCCCAAGACTGGGGGCTCAGCCTATAGCTTTGGTTGTCCACACTGCTTGTGAGAATATCAAGAATTCAACTTGGGGAAGTTGAGTTTTCCGCCGTTCTCACCATTCCCCGAAGGGGACTTTGCAAATACTTTTCCACTCACTGATCAAATCACTCTGGGATTCATCAGGGCATCACCTGGACAAACCAACAAAATCTCATGTCCTATACAAAGTTCCATGTACTTAAGGTGTTCAATCAACTAT